>JAWPHD010018368.1:0-40224 GCA_037043455.1 Cyrtodaria siliqua | reverse complement strand
GGGGGGGGGGGGGATTGTAATTCACCCGCTCCCGCACCCTGGTGTGTGAATGCAGGAGACACCACTATAATATTAAAGCAACATTATCATAAGAAACTTATCCCTTAAATTTGTGAGAAAAAAATTCTACGGAGGATATTTTGTGGATTTTCCAGTGGGGAGTCTGAAGGTTATGTTTTTGCTCAGTGTTTTTCGACAATAAAATCCAAAGGGGTATTTTTTTGATTTTTTTAGGGGGTGTGGTCAAGGAAGTTTTTTTTAGACTTTTCTAGGGGGTGGGGGGGAGGGTAAGGAAAGGATTTCCAGGGTGTGGGGTTGGATTTGAGAAGAAAAACTTACTAAGAGTAAGAGTGCAGCAGGGGAGTATACTGCAGAATGGCAGGGGGATTATATTGCAAAATTTCCGGCGTGGGTCACTGGGTGGTAAAAGAAACGGTTTTCATGGGGTGGTATTTTGAAGAGAAAAAATCCTGGGGGTTGGGCGTAGGCTAAGGTGGAGTACGGATACAATCGCCAAAGGACACACATTAAATTATATATAAAACATTAAATGCAGTACATAGTAAAAACATTAAAATTAAATGCAGACTGCAGTGTCCGACATGTTGTTTTCAAATTTCAGAAATGACTAATACCTCTTTCGCTTGTAGAAAATTGGCGGTAAAACAAAACATTCGCTTTCAGAATCCCGTCGGCAACTCAAATCATTTCCACCACACTTCATTTGGACTCGATAAATGACAATAAAAGTTCAAATATGTCCTTTTCAGTAGAAGGTAGTACATGTACTGCCACACCGTTTAAATATTTTTAATATCTCGTCAAATCACGCGAAGTTTCATCGACAGAAAACATTCAATGGCAAAAAAATATGTACATACCTCAGTAGACAGCACATTTATGAATTAAAACATATTTTCACAGCGTCAAACAGCATATGTTCTTGAAGTGAAAGAATTGTTACAGTGGGATCTCCTCGTATTTTGGTCAGTTGTTAACGATAAGGCACTTTAAATCTTTGCACAACGGCTGTTGTGCAAAAATCCCGGGTTTTTGCTATGTGGTGGATCGTGACGTTGTGTGGAGTAAGGCACGAACGATAACTCTACGTCACGTGACGGGACTAACTCTGTTTATTCCAGAAGCTTTTTATTTATAAAACCAAACATGTTTGAACTAAAATTACGAAAACAAGCATTTGTATGTGTTTTTATTTGATAAAATACAATGAATAAGAATATTCGTAAATGGCCCCTCCGTTTCGGAATTTCGTAATTGGTTGGTTCTTCGCAAACGGCGTATAACAGAGACACCAGAAGACCTTCAAACAAATAGGTGGCGCCTTGCAATTAACACTGGCAAATCCAAGGTCATGCACTGCAGGAAACAAAACAGCAAACAGACAGACTTTTCATTTTAAATTCGGGGACTTAGATATTGCAGCCGTGAGTTCGTACCGTTATCTGGGATTTACTATAAACGAATCACTTAATTACACACATGGTGTGAAAATACTTAACAACGCAGGCGGCAGGTCACTCGGTGCGCTTATGGCCAAGCCTTTTGCCAACAAGGGATTTAATTTTAACACTTACGAAAAACTATATAATAGTACAGTTATTCCGGTCACCGATTATGCTGCAGGTGTGTGGGGCTATAAACAATACGATGATCTGGTCAGGCTGCAACACAAAGCCATTCGAACATTTCTCGGTGTGGGAAGGCAAACGTCATTGGCGGCTCTAGATGGAGATACAGGGTGGGACAGCCCACGGTTTAGACGACACTGCGAAATAGTTCGTTTATGGCACAGACTGGTAAGGTTACCGCCAAATCGAATAGCCCATCGTGTGTTAACGTGGGACCTTAACAACACTGTACAATTAAAAGACACTTGGTGTTCAGATTTGAAATTCATACTAGATGAATGCAACATTGTCAACTTTTTTGAAATTGACATCGTTAAAAATGTGTCGCTTCGTTATTTATTAAATATTGTCAAAACAAAGTTGAAACAAAAACTCACTACGAATTGGCAAGCTGATGTGATAAACTCACCAAAACTAAGGACTTATAAACAGTTTAAAACCGACTATACACGAGAACACTATTTAGACAGGCAGTTGTCGTTTAAACAACGATCAGCCATTGCTCGTTTCAGATGTGGTGTTTCCCCCCTCGCTGTTGAGCTCGGTCGATACAGACGCCCCCAAGTACTGATTGAGAACAGGATATGTAAAACGTTTGATGAAGGGAAAGTTGAAGATAAAACGCACTTCCTGGTAACGTGTACATTTTACCACGAGCTTTGACATAAACATTTTGGCGATAATGGTGGAACTGGTAGTGACACTGATGTTTTCAACAATATAATGAAAAATGTAGATTGTAAAATATAAGCAAACTTTTTGATTGAAGCATTTGATGAACGTATTAAACTACTTAAACGCTAAGACAGAACAATAACTGTGTGTGTTAAATGTGATTAAAGGCGTATTTATGCATGATACACTCTTAACTGTCATTTAACTGTATATAAAATAGAATCATTATTCCATGCTGTGAAATCATTATATAGGAACTGATTATAACTATACAAGGAACAGTTATACAATAACAGAGTTTCTATCAACTGAGTAATACGTTGGTTAAACAGAACGTTTGTAACAGTTAATATTGCCAGGAAGATGGCAATGAAATAAACACTCAATGAACATAATTTGTTAAAATGATAGTGCTTCGTAAGCCTCTGCAGGCTGGCTGTTTAAAGAGGCACTACCTATATCTACGCGATTTTTAATGTAAAATATTAAATACTCGATATTATTGCATTTATATGTATACAAAGCTATTTTATGGGTATTATAAGAAGAAACATGGTCCGTATTCCTGTTCTGTAAATTATTAATTATGATCAAAACAATATCTTGAATAAAATGCTGCCCAGCCGTTTATTCCTGCTGGAGAACTACGTGTGTTTACGATTTTCTCGGACATGCGCAGTGCGATTCAGTTGAACGAAAACAAACTATTCGGGGCAATTCCGATAGTAAACGAATCGTTCGGAACTCTTCGCCAATCCGACGAGGCAGTTCCGATTGTAAACGAATAAGATCGGAAAATCTCCGTCATCGGCTTGTCTAAAACAACTACGAATACAATTTCAAAAATCCGAACTTTTCAATCCTGTTTTTTTCCTAGCAAAACGCATATTACATTAGGTAAAATTATTGCCTTTTACCTTTTTCGTAATCCTCTTTATGATTAAGTAAAGTTTATATCAATTGGTGGAATAAAATATATAGGTAGAGCCTCTTTAAATATTGCTTTAATGTTGTATTACATGTAGATTGTTGTAAACAGGTTGCACTTTAATAAATAATACATATATATATATATATATATATATATATATGTTGAAATTTACTGTATTTCGATTTAATATCATTACATTTGCTTTGAAATACAGTAGGGTCGGTACTGGATTTGTTACTATTACAAAGATCAAAAATAACTGTTGGTGTTTCCAAAGTCCACGGTGGAATTTGTGGTACTTTATACTTGGCAATCAAATTTAGGTCGATTTCAGTGTCTCTTAATTTTGGTTTAATACGCGGACCAAATGGTCGAATGGCCTTCGGTTTTCGATAGAAAAAGGTTCATAATTAGGATTAAAAACAGTATCGAAAGTTGAGTTTGAAGGGTTACGGATTGTAATTTAATGGCATATTGAAGGGTTAATTTGTCCCGTCTATGAGACAGTGATGGTGCATTAGCTTCAACATATAGACTTTCGGCTGGTGATGTACGAAAGGCACCTAAGGCAAGTCATAATCCTTGATTATGTATAGGATCGAGCATCGGCAAATATGACTTGCGAGTCGATCCATATACTATTGAGCCGTAGTCCAACTTGGATCTTATTATAGATCTATAAAGTTGTAAAAGTACTTTACGATCTGCTCCCACTTGGCCTTCAAGTATTTAAGGTGTGGTATAAACGTTAATTTACGGTCGAAAATAAGACCAAGGAGTTGTGTCTATCAACTACTGGTATTGGTGACCTATCCAGTGTTAGATGAGGGTCTTCATGATGTTAAGGTATTTGACAAAAGCGCTTATAATTAGTTTTAGATTTAGAAAATTTAAAACCATTTTCATCCAACCAGGTCTGAAGTTTATTGAGACATTGTTGAAGTTGTCTCTCAGTAGTGTTCATTTTTTTTGCACGGTAACATATAACAAAGTCGTCAACATATAGAGAGCAATCCACACCAGGATTGATGCATTTAACTATAGTTATTTTTTATATTAAAAAGGATGACAGAGAGTATGCTGCCCTGTGGCACACCTATCTCCTGTTCATGAATGTCAGAGAGGGTTGAACGCATTCGGACACGAAACTGTCTATCATCTAAGAAATTCTCTATATAAATTGGTAATCGGCCTCCAAGACCAAGGTCATAAAGATCAATCAAAATACCGTACTTCCATGCAGTATCATAAGCTTTCTGCAAGTCAAAAAATACAGCGATTAGATGTTCTTTCTTTACGAAAGCTTCCCTAATCAATTCTTCAAATCGAACTAGATTGTCTGTTGTGCCTCGTTGGCGCCGGAATCCACTTTGATACTTTGTTATCAGTTTTTTGGAATCCAGGTACCACAAGAGTCTCTCATTAATTATTCGTTCCATGGTTTTACATTTACAACTCGTTAAAGACTGTTTGAAAACGAGTATCTCTAATAAGAATTCAGTAGGTTAACATGGTTAATGAAAGTAACTGAATTGAATTTAGAGCATTTTAAAGTATTGTTAAAAAGGTAGACATTTAACATGAAACACACATAAAATAGTGCTTAATGTGTTTTATTTACTAAAATATCGCAATATTTGTAGTAGCTTCCATTGGTTATACATTTCACAAAACACACACGATATATGCATTACAAGATACACTTTAAAACAATATGGCTATTATAACCATGTATTAAAACATGTCGAAATGGGGGTACTCAGTGTCGTTCGATCAATGTTTAGAAAGTAAGTGGTCCTTTAGATTTTCTAGACGGGAGCTATTGTGTATATAGTATATTAGTGTAATTAAAGCAGGGTCCCAATGATCAGTACATAATAATGCTATTGTTTAGGTTGTAATGATAGGGACATAGAGGATGAATACCATTTTATATGTATATGTCGATGTTATCTTCAACTAAGAAACAAGTATATGAAACGTTTTTACTATGTTAATCCATCTGTATTTAAGTTTCACAATTTACTGACTTCATCTGATAAAAATGAGATTACGAACATTTGTAAATATATAAAAGAAGCTTTAGCTATACGAAATTCAATTATTAATATTGAGACCTAATGTAATTAGTTATGCTGATTTTCCTTACTGCCTTTGTTAATACATTTCTATTAACTATGTTAAAAATATATATAAAATATATTGTATGCTTGGATACGTGACATGAATTTATTTATACATACATGTATTTAGACGATGTACTTATGTATAAGTCTTGTAGTTTCTAGTCCTTGTTTACAGTGCGGACCTACGATGCCATTGCGTTCAGACGCTGTGGTTTCTATAGGACCCTATATATATTATTAATAAACTGTCTGTTCTGTTCTGTTCTGTTCTGCTTATTAATAAATGCAGACAATTCTCAAGTTTTTGCGTCTGTGTGATCAAGATCAAGATCACCTGGTAAGAATTATACAATGAATGGCTCCGGATTGGTTACGTGATAGGATTCATGCAAAAACTAATGTGAGCCGATATTTATTTGAGAGTATTTAATAATAAACTAAAGTTGAATTGACCAATAATCGCTAAATACGACTAAATAGGACAATTTCAGTTGACTTCCAAATATAAAAGTAATTTAAGGACTCTTTTGCGACAAGGACTATCACAACCTGACTTCTATGGTGATGTGATTTATAAACTTCGTAAGATTCTAGGTCATGATCACTTTCATACTATCTTTGTTAAACTTGTTAAAAAGTTTATCAAAAGAGGTTATGACCCTATCATTTTGCAACGTACTGCATGCTTAGTGGTGGACCCTTTTACAGTTCGCCACTATGCTTTCCTCTTTAATTGTATGATGACCGGACAGGCTGTGGACCCTATGATGACGCCTACCTAAAGCCCATTGGGACGGTGGCGTTTGATGTTTGTCAATGATCTTTCGTGTCGTGCCCTTAATGGTTTATTCTCTCACTGCTCTGGCTTCTGCAAAGTTATTGAGTACCTTCAATGTGGCTTTCTAGGCTATTGTTTTTTTGTATTATATTTACACGAGCGTATTTGTGTTTTACTTATATTGCCTATTGATGCTGCCTTGTTGGTTAGAGATTAGATCATGGCGTGGATTTCTTTATTTACACTGTCCTGTTTTAATGGGATGACAGTAGGGTAAGTGTGAGGTTTGGTGCACCCTAGAACCGGTTTAAACCCCCAGTGACCTTCTTTGCCACTGACCGTTCCAAGGCGGTAGTCCTATTGTCAACCCTTTTTGTGTTTGTGATGTCGTTTGCATTTATTATTGCTTTTGCCTTCTTGTTTGTCTGTTTGCGTGTTGGTTTCTGTGTTTTGTGGTTTACTGTCCTCCTTGAATGCTACTTTCCCTGTCTGATCTTTTTATATTTCTTTGCAGTTTATTAAGCACTATTGACGCTACTATTCACTGTATTTAGGTCTTGCGTGAGTCATAGAATCAGAGTAATAAATTCTATGTCGTTTCTCGTTTGATGCCGTGGCCTAATGGTTACAGCTACCGACTTCTATGCAGAAGATCCGAGTTCAAGTCCCTAAGTTTTAGTGGCTTTTTTTCTCTTCACTGCAATAATATGTAGTTATAAACTATTTGATGGAATTATTAAATATGGACTTATTAAATATTAATTGAAGGAGTCTTCTGGACTGGATCACTATAAGCCAATAACTAAAAATCTTAATCGGGCTCCAGTTTCCAGCATTTCCATGGATAATTTTGACAAAACATGTAACTTATATATTATTAGAATTGGATTCTTTATTTTCCATCATTAAGTACGAATTGAATACGCAGTTTATAATGAAAAAAAGAGCTGTCGGAGAATAGAGCAGCTTGACTATTCGATTTTTCCGACAATAATAAATTATATAGCAAGTTTATACCATCAGATCAGAAAACAAGACTAAAACAATGTAGGGTGGGGTTGGGAGACGTGGGTGGGGGTGGTGGGGTGGGGGGGGGGGGGGGGGGGGTTGGAGTGGGGGGGGGGGGGGCTAGCGGGGTGCCGAGGGGAGTGTGTGTGTGCGAGACGGGTATAGAAACTCGGGCCCATATAAAATTATTATTAGAATCTCATACACATTATCATGATTATAGAAAAAATTGGGACTGGGTGTGATTTTTTTGTTATCAGTTTTTATCAAAAACTGCTGTCAGTTTAAAGAAATTTTGGTCGAAAGGCAACTCGGGGATGAGAATCTAGCAATTTTTTATTGTGATGATGGGGTCGGTGATGGTTGGGAGTGGGTGTGGGGTTGGGGTGGTGGCGCATCATTGATATAGGTGTATATTTGATAAACAAAACAACAGTATGTTGGGATATCGTTGAGAACCTGACCATTGCACCTACGTTCACGCACCTTCGCAACATCTCGATGTATTCTGAACTTCTGAAATTGTACGAATAGTCCGTACTGAACACATGCACGTGAATCTCGTATGTGTTAAAATACACGTTTTAATGCTTTTTTCAATTTTTTCGTATTGGAGAGTTACAGTTACATTGAACATAGAATAATAAAAAAAAACTGCATAGGAGCCAATTTATTAGGCTAATGAATTTCGATATTGTTTTACATGTAAAAGGAGGATGAGTGCAATATCCTCAATTAAACAGTTTGCAATTTTAAGTTTATTACTCAAACTGGATAAATCCCCTTTTAGGCTGTGCCTTTTTCATATTAGGAGTATTACTAGTGTTTCGAAATATAGCGATTATTTAGCGAGATTATCGACGTATTGAGCTTGGCTGGTGGTGCTGAACGGCTAACACTAAAACAGGGTGATACCCGGACGGTATAAGAAGTTTGTGTTATATGGCAATATGATAATTAAGTTTTGTTTAATTAGTATTGGATACACATGGAGTTTGTTTACTGTGTATTGTTGGATAAAGTGATGGACGTTTGGAATGGTGTTGTTTGTCATGGTATTGCCATTTTGTGTTTACATAATTTTGACTATTGACTATAGGGGGCGCTACGTAGATATTATTTGGACGTTATCGTTTTTGACCTGTTCAGCTGCAGTTGTAGTGGTTAGTGTAAGTAACAGGGAAAGTAGCGCTGAACGGCTAAACACTAAAACAGGGTGATGCCCGGATGGTATAATAAGTTTGTGTTATATGGCAATATGATATTTAAGTTTGTTTGATTAGTATTGGATACATATGGAGTTTGCTTACTGTGTATTGTTAGATAAAGTAATCGAAATTTTCTTTTGTTTGTTTTCCCTATATTTTTCTTTTGAAACTGAAAGACCATAACCACAGTGGTAGGATCCGGAATGAACACAGGATTTCACGATACTAACACATTAATCACTCAACCACAGAGCTCCACTAGTCATACCAATATGTTTAATGAAATGAATTATTATACCTTACTCCCCATGGGAAAAATAGAGAAAACTATTTTGCAATAATGAATTTGTTTTCCTATAATACCATTTTGATATAATTTACCAAGACCGGTAGGGATATTTAATGACCCGACCCCTACTGAATGAACCACAACCACATGGTCAAGATCAGTCTGGTGGTAATACCTTGGCCATTTCTTAATATATTTTCTGAAATGTTCAATACCATAACTATAAATGATTCAATTTCAAATATAGATATCTATAGTTCTATGTTAATACTATATATATAACCAAACCCTATACTTAATAATAACTAGGCCCATTCTCCATATTTTATCTAGATGTAAATGGAAGATGAGCCTTTCATGTTCATTCTGTTTGGCTCCATTTAACTTTTATGTGTTAGTGCGCCGTAACACCCAATTCAGTTTCAATAGTTCAATATGTTCCCTTTAACATGTATAATAACGTGTACAATAACAACTTATCTGTATTCATGCAGTATTTTTTAATTTTTTACTTTACCCTCCTGTCATCTCCATATCGACAACTACAGGTATGTGACTTGAACAAAGTCTCCACAAACTAACCCATTATTTAAAATCGTCTACATATAACGCATGCGTTATACTTGTTTTGTTCTTATTAACCTTTGCTTTACTTTTCTTACTTCGTTTACTTATATCTGAATAAAATGGTTCGATCAGATTTTAAGAATAAATGTGAACATATTTTGTCGTGTTTTACCACGTTTTACCACGTTGATGTTACACATTTGAATTTTATTTTTTTGATACTGTTCTCTTGAGTTTGAACTGCCTCTTTACGTTGCTATAAATGAATAATACACTTCAGGATGCATATATCACCCCGCAATAACAAGATGTAATGAAATAATGGCGTGTGCTACAAACTGCATGAAAATAGTCAAATTACTGTTACAAATTTAAATAAAGTCAAACACATTTATTATAATTGATATAAGGAAGGTCGTAATTCTGTAGAAGGCTATTATCCATCTTCATTTGCATTTTATATTTGATCAAGTGTGCATAAAAAACACAGAACGTAAGGTAATGATATATTAGAGGAAAACATTCCGATTTAGATTTTCTGAAATGCCACATGGGTAGTACAGAAATATACTATATAAAGTCACGTAACCTTAAGAGTATTAGCACGGTAATAGTCATTCGTTCTAACGTTTTAAAGAACCTATGATATCAATTATTTATTTCGCTCACAATTCCGCAATTAGTATAAATGTTGTATTACTATAATATTCCCATAAACGTCCTCATGTGTATATATTTCTTCTCCGCCTATTTTCTGTCATAAATTGTATATAGCATATATTCATATTACTAAAACTGTTGTTTGTTATCTTGCTATGTCAATTGCTTGTATGAATGTAAACTATGTCTCACGGGCCTCTGGCCTACTGTTTGATGAATAAAGTCTTCTTCTTCTGTATATTGTTTTACTTCTCGACTCTGTCTCATCCTGACGATCAAAGAAAGTTATGACCAGACAACATAGTAAGTGCAATGCTAAGAGGTGTAGTTGTTGCAATTATGTATCTTGCTAGTCCACCATTAAATCAGCTGTTAATGGTAGAATATTTAATGTATGTCCAGCTTCAAATGTGGATTGACTTACATCTTACGTCTTATATATGTTGACCTGAAATGCACCACGTTGTGTTATACAATAAAACAGGTCGAATTTTAAAATTCGATTCAGTGAACAGCGATACAATGAAGGCGCTATTACGAAAAAAGTAAAAAATACTTGTACCAATACGTTTGTCAGGCAAGTCATATTTTCAGTAACGTCACTATTCAATCAGTTCAGCATGTTCAGTTGAATACATGAGTTATGATAATAATTCTACTTAAAATTTTAAAATAAAAAGCTAGACATATCGCAGAACGAACGTCAATGATGTAATGAAGAAACCACGAGCAACTGTAAATTCGTGAAAAATAATGCACGAGCCCCGAATCAAATATGCTCAAGTGATGTTTTGGTTGTCAACTGTGATTTGTTATTGTTGAGCTCAATCCCACCCTCCAAAATCTGAGTAGTTACTTTCTCAATTTTTAAAAAAGGTTGTGGCCTTACTCCCACCTAATCTTCAATCCTGGATCCCCCACTGGTTAAAACATTGGTATGACGTCACTCTATTGTTGTTACTGTGCATTATTTTCAGGAATCAACAGCGGATACCTATGTTCGTCATTTACACGACTGTGTCAAGGCGAACAAAGGAATCAACTGACTTGTAAAAAATAATCCACAGTGACAACAATAGAGTGACGTCATAGCAATGGTTTAACGTATTGAAAACCGCTTACCAAATAAGTCTTTGTCTTGCACCATAAGATTGTCCAACATGTAGTGAATTGGACACGAAACCGTTTCACAATATGGAGCTAGAACGGGTACCATTGGATCTTTTTTGTAGTACTCGGAAGTAGTCCTAGGTAAAAAGCTTTAGTTAGTTACTATGGAGTACAGAAGTGGTGAAAGACGCAGGGCTGGTATGTATTTCTGAACCATTTAACTTGCTTCTAGTGAAAACAACTTCACAATTGAAAGTAAGATGGACACGTTGCAATACCTTTAGTGAAGCACTGTTTAAAATGTACTCTAATCATGTTACAACAGAATTAAAAAATGTGTTTACTTTCAGTTTGGAAAATATTTTGGAAAGTAAAGCAGGTCAGCGCAACATCTAAGGCCCATGTGTGTATTGCACTGGTCATAACTGATACTACATCGTGTGCGTTAAATGGTCAGCATAATTAGGATTGGGTATATCGTGTATATTAATTAACAGGACTACGTAAAATAAAGGTGGTCTAGGTCCATATTTTGGTTGTGTTTTCTTTAATCATTCGGGCAAAACATTTTAAACAATTTATCCAAATTCAATAAACGGCTTTCTGTTCGTCCACGAGGCACGTGAACAAATCAATATAATGCCTCGAGCAATAGCAGCGACATTTTTAAATAAAGCATATCTTGATCTTTTTACTTTTAGAGACAATGTTATAATAGAAGATGCAAATTGTCAGTATAGTCATTTATTTCAGGTCTTGTGAGATTTGTCTTTCAACGATCTTCTAGGTTACCGGCAGTACCAGCCTATCTATGATTATACCAAATAATGTTTGGCTCGGTGGAAGATTTTCCGTTTCGTGTTTGAAATGTTATAATTATACCACCTTGTTTACATATAAGTGGCACTGTTCTGTTCTATTAGTGAGTTAAACGTATCCCGCAGTCACACAACAAGATAATGGTCTCAGTTGTATGTGTCTGCATGCTATTTTTATCTACGGAAACATTTTCATAATAGCGTTTTACAGCCTGACGTTCACATACCACTTAGCGTGCATGCTAAACTCAAAAGGCCTATGAAAACGAAAAACATAGTGAATGTGTACTTTTTTATATACAACGCATTTATTTTTCAAGACGTATGTGTTCTGAAAGGTGTAATAGAAGGCCTTTTGAAAATACGAAAGTGATACGAGACCTTAAGCATCTCTGTAACTGTCATTTTCACTACCCGCAGACGAAGAAATAGAGAACACTTGACAAAAGTACATTTTGACATGTACGCATACGTTTACCATGTTTACGAGGGACGCATCTTAATATAGTCAGATAATACATTTAAAGGGAATGTAACGACATGGCCAAACCATCTTTATTATTGAGAGTTCTGAACAATTTGAATAAGAGTGAAAGACTTATCAAAATCGGATGATAAACAAAAAAGATATGATCATTTGAAGTTTCTGTTGAAACGGATATGGCAGCGGCCATTTTGAGAGCTATGACATCACGGTTCTAAATGACCATATATGGAATATTTATAAATATGAAAATTTACTGATTTATATGGAAAAAATGACACAACTATGAAAAATATGTAATACCTAATGGCAATAATGCTTTATATGACCAGTACATTTGTTTGCATTCATTCGCAATGTTTTTCTCCGTTTTAAATGATATTTATCAATATTCCATATATGGTAATATGGAACTATGACATCATAGTTCTAAAAATGGCGGCTCCCATATCCGTTTTAGAACAACCTTTAAATGGTCATATCTTTTTTGTTTATCATCCGATTTTGATAATTTTTTCACCTTTTTCCAAGTTTGTCAGAACTCTCAATGAAATAGCTGTTTGGCTATGGCGCTACATTCCCTTTAATAATAAAACACACCAAACGACACTACATCCAGTATAGCATGTTTATATCTGCTTTAGGACACATAACATTAGTACCAGATAATGCACAAAACCCGTAATGGAAAAGTAAAATATATATTTTCTTAAACAACCATGTTACAGTTTATATAGATGTAACTAAAGGCTTAGTATAAGCTCTTCTTGCACTAAGACATCATATTTTCATACCTAATGAGGTATTTCACCGAACCTAACTTTGTATATTAAGACATATGTTTATTCCCCACGATGAGAAATCGCTTCTATCTATGTGACTACTAATTGTGACTTTTCATCTGAAACTGAAAGACTGCAGAGACCTTAAATCACTTTATTAGATTTACTTGGGGACTTTAATGAAATACGAACACTGACATTAGCCTAGTTGTCTAGATTTAATGCATTTTTTTAAACATCTGCACAGACTTGTCTATCACAATCGGCGATGCTCTACTGATGTTCAACTATTGGTTTTAACAAAGTTAATGACACAGCATATTTGTTTATTTTCAGGTCTTTCTTAAACTCCGAAATGACAGTACCGCATTCTGTCTTTGGTGTTCTATAGCATACTGGTCATTATATTATTTCATAACATATATTACGTTGTATCTGTTTTGTAAACATAGATCTGAGCACTGTGGTTGTTTTTCTTCTGCAAAATTTTTGCTCAATCTACTATGGCCCTGAAAAAAAAAACAGTAAGGAAATAGTCACTTTATAAACAAATGAATTATTAAAGGATACATGCGATGCAAGTGCGTTGGTATATATATATAATGTTAAGTATTACACATAACTAGCATGTGAGGATAAGATTGAAATAAACAGAACGTAGAAAACTGGCCAATTGTTTGAGTATATAGCTGCATATAGACTAGTTTAAAATGAAATGAACAATGCTCTTGCTCTTCCATTGCCATCATATTTTCAAAGAGACAACATTATGGACACATATTGTCGAAGTTGAGCATACAACAAGAAAAAACATTTCAATGAAACAACACATGTCACACAATACCATACCGTTTGTTAAGTTTCAGAAAATAGATGTAGAGATAAATCCCCCAAAATGCATACTACATGCAGCTGGACACGACCAGAAGTAATGAACAATACCGGTAATTGACTACTACTACTAAATGCTTAATGAGGGATGTTCTAGAATCGCACATTGAGAAGAATAAATATAATTTAATAACCAGTGTTTTTGAGATACGGGAAATATCTCCCTCGGCTCCGCACTCGTTCTTATATCGGTGCCATTTCTCTACCTCGGGGGATATTTTCAGTATCTCAAAAACACTGGTTATTAAACTACATATTACATAATTTAAAAAGATATTTTATTTAAGAAATAATAAATACATACCTGTGTTTTATCGGTGAATAAATACAGTAATAGGAGTTAGGATGCGTAGTAATTAAATCACGAGTGCTCGCATCCGAACGACTAGCTATCTTATTCACGATAAAATACAGGTACGTATTTATTATTTCGATTCTAACACAACAATAACCCCATCGCTATTGTTTGGGCACTATATATTATTTTGGAGGTCAAGGTAATCAGGCTGCTATGTTTACAGGCTGTTCCATTGGGCTCCCCCGTATGCAAAATTCTGCGTTTCAATACACTAGTAGTCACGTGACTAAAAAATAAGTTATTGCTTACGTCGTATAGCTTACGCTGTATGACGTCAAACGTTCTCACCTTGTTCACGATGCTTATTAATGTTATATGTACTGATGCATATGATGGGTTTATATCGGAGGTGTGCACGGTGTGGGAGCATGGCAAGTTTGTTGTAATTAACATTTCATTAAAATTACTGTTGAGTTTATCTTCGTGACGTATATTTACCAAGTGACGTCATGTAACGTCAGGGGCGTGCCTGGGCCTAAATGTGGGATACGCACCAATTGTAGGGGGGTCCGGGGGCATGCTCCACCGTAGAAAATTTTCGGTTCTAGAATGGCGGAGGTGCATTCTGGAGGGTATTTGGACAAAAATACTGACTACATTTTACGGGTTGGATACACTCTTTTTTGTACAGGTTCAACACATAATTTTCTAAAATGTGTACATAACATACATACATGGTTGCAATGGTAAAGCATCTTGTGTTAGTGAAAGAAGAAAACTGAGATGAAAAGCATAAGAAACGTTAACAGAAAAGTGTCATTGCAAATCTAGGTCCGCAAATCTATTTCAGTAGACTTCGCTCGAGTGCGCATGTTGGTTACAGTATACAGTTATCACATGTGTGTTTGGGGAACAGTCAAAACTGTTTTCCCGAGGTGGAGATGATGGCAGTGTGAACTGTTTCCCGAGGCCGATAGGCCGAGGGAAACAGTTCACACTGACATCTTCCGACACCAAGGGAAAACAGTTTTGACTGTTCCCCAAACACACATGTGATAACTGTTTTATTACCTGATTAATGTTACTGTACGAAACAGTGAAAATGAAAATTTGTTTTATACTGGGAACCTATGGTGAAAAAAGCAACATGACGTCACGCAAACGAAATTTCAGCAGATTGGAATGAATAACTGTTCCGAGTGCAAGCACGTGGAGGGGGAAACAGTCGAAACTAAAGCCCGGTAACAGTTCGTTTTCACCGGGAACAGTCTTTTCCTTAGTGAATTAGTATACAGTTATCACATGTGTGTTTGGGGAACAGTCAAAACTGTTTTCCCGAGGTGGAGTGGATGGCTGTGTGAACTGTGTCCCGAGGCCGATAGGCCGAGGGAAACAGTTCACACTGACATCCCCCGACACCAAGGGAAAACAGTTTTGACTGTTCCCCAAACACACATGTGATAACTGTTTTATTACCTGATTAATGTTACTGTACGAAACAGTGAAAATGAAAATTTGTTTTATAATGGGAACCTATGATGAAAAAAGCAACATGACGTCACGCAAACGAAATTTCAGCACGTGAGGGAAACAGTCGAAACTAAAGCCCGGTGACAGTTCGTTTTCACCGGGAACAGTCTTTTCCTTAGTGAATTAGTATACAGTTATCACATGTGTGTTTGGGGAACAGTCAAAACTGTTTTCCCGAGGTGGAGGGGATGGCAGTGTGAACTGTTTCCCGAGGCCGATAGGCCGAGGGAAACAGTTCACACTGACATCCCCCGACACCAAGGGAAAACAGTTTTGACTGTTCCCCAAACACACATGTGATAACTGTTTTATTACCTGATTAATGTTACTGTACGAAACAGTGAAAATGAAAATTTGTTTTATAATGGGAACCTATGGTGAAAAAAGCAACATGACGTCACGCAAACGAAATTTCAGCACGTGAGGGAAACAGTCGAAACTAAAGCCCGGTAACAGTTCGTTTTCACCGGGAACAGTCTTTTCCTTAGTGAATTAGAAAGAAATGACGATATAGCATTTATACAGGAGATCAGGTAATAATAGGGAATGGGCCTACTTCATTTAAGCTCGCCGGTTTGCGCCGGTCGCCGCTTTGGGCAAGCCGGTCACGTGATTTAACTTCGCCGCTAGTGAGTAAAAGAAGTCGCCGCTACGCCGGTGATTATAAACCGGCGTATTCGGCGAGGGCCGCGGCTGATAAATGGAACCAATTTTGTACCCGGCTGTCACCACCGGCGAAATCGGCGTACGCCGATCTGACAAATAACGTACTAGCAATGTGTATTTTTTACCCATTTAGACGAAACTAAACAAAAAACGAAATGCAGAAAAATGCAAAACAATACTAGTTTCTTGTAAAAAATTGCATAGTTTTACAGTCCGAGAGTTAAACAGTTTGGAGCCGGTGTCACGTGAGATCCACATCTCACGCGGGGTTCATGAGATTTCACACGTGAGATCAACACGCATGTCAAGTATGTATTGTTTAATGATGTATTGTGTATGTATAACATGTGAATCATACGTTTTTGGTATTTTTCAGTTATCTGTTGAACTTTTTGATAAAATAATATAACAGTAAAGCCCACTGTGACGGTGATAATATTCGTAAAATGTTGGTAAACTTTAGACGCATATCTCTATTTGTGTGTGTGTAATAATAATGGTTAGCAAAGTAATTATGGTCTAGAATGCCACATGTGATTGTTTTTATTTCAAAGCGGCAATTTATTTAAAATATAATATTGTAGAAACGAAAATAGGATGAGTCTGAGGCGTGGATTTTTAATTAGAAGTCAGCCTTAAAAGGGTCAAATGATAAATAGATACACTAAACAAATACAATAATTCAATACAATTGACAGATTGCTTTTCATTTCATCCCTACACATATAACACACGTATTACAGCAGGTGCGGAACCAGCATTTCAGCTTAGCAGGGTGGAGCCCAATGTTGGGAGTGAGGTGAATGGGGCGTGGGTGGGAAGAATTGCTGTTAAGTGTACTTTTCGGAGTTTATTGGATGGCAGCTGCTTTCGTCTCATGTTTATGCTTTAAATAGGCACCAACCCCCTAAATCCGTGCCTGAGCAATAACACCATATTTATAAAATACAAAACGCATGCACATGCGCAAATGACGGCGGAAAACAGTTTTTTTGTGTATATATATTTTATATAATTTAATTAATTTTATATTGTGTTATTGGCGTGTTGTTATGTTCCCTCAAATCCGGAATCTCCGTTTCATCAGTTTCTGAGTTGGTAAAATGGTTTAAAATGTATAGCTCGTATAAATAATGTTTTATGGTCGGCCTTTTACATAGTTTGGATTTTATACTATATTGAGTGATGAAATAATGACTAAATAAGGGAATTGAATTGAACCTTGTTTAACGGCTCGTCTGCACATTATAAGTTAATTAGAGCCGCCCCAGAGCAAGGGGAATTTGGTAATATAACGTATTGAGTGGTGAAATATTTATTAAATGAGTACATTGAAGTGAATTGGATCTTGTTTAACGGATCATTAGCACATTATATGTTATATATACCGCCCCTGAGAACGTAATAGGTTTTGAGTGGTGAAAAAAGAATTGAATTGAATCTTGTTCAACGGCTCAGCAACACATTATAGGATACTAGCATTTAGAGCTATCTCAGAGGAAACGAAATGAGGTATTATAACTTATTGAGTGATGAAATAATTACTACATAAATGGTGGTGAAATATTGACTAAATAAGTAACTTTAATTGAATTGAATATTGTTTAACGGCTCATCAACACACTATAGGTTATTTAGAGCCGCCCCAGAGAGAGTTTGAAGTGGTATTAAAACATACTGAGTGTTGAAATGAATAAATTAAATGACTAAATAAGGAAATTGAATTGTATTGAATCTTGTTTAACGGATCATCAACACATTATAGGTTATTTAGAGCCGCCCCAGAGAAAGGGGAAGGTGGTAAAGCTTATGAAGAGGGAACATTCAAATGTAAACGGTAGCCATTAGAACAATGTTGTTGTTTGAACAATTTCATTAAAATCAGAAACATAACAGCATGTTACTAAGATGTTTGAGATTAAAGAAATTAATGTATAACATTGGTAGTTGTGACATGTTTTTTTGATGACAGTGCGGAGCTCCTTCTACTCTGGGCGGAATTTTAGTCCAGTATTGCATCTGACTACTTACATGACACAGAAAAGGTAGTATATACACAATTATAATCACCCCTCCTAATGAGTACAATTCAATCAAACGGACAATGAATGTCCTATAAAAGACAATGACAAATAGTAAGATTCTGTGAAATTCAAATCAAAATATATCCTAATTAATGAGGAAGAGATGTATTTAGGGCTAATGACCATACAATAATTAAACAATACGCCTCTGGAAAGAGTTAAGACTTTTGAACAAATAAATTCTACCAGTATCGGTGTTATGGAGTATCGATGAAGTGGATAGCATAATTTTCCACGGAATGGCAATTATTCAAATTGTACAGTGTGTGGTTGGGTGTGGAAAATCTATTCTTTGAGACTGTCAAGCATTTAGATTTGACCAGATTAATCAATATACATGATGGTGTTGATAAACGTGAATGTGAGCGGATCTTGCTGATGGTTTACACACTCACGGAATGCGACACATGTTGCTCTTCCTTTGAAATTGGCATCTGATGAAATGATAAACAGTGCTGTTGAGGCGTAAGAATTATATGTCCGATAAATGTATGTCTTTGAATACGTTGAGAATAAAAAAAAGTACTTGAAAACAAAAGTTTAAAACCAACCCACCCATCCTCCCCCAAACAGATGATAGGTTTTTATTTCATTTATCAAATGTGCGTATCAGTTACTGATTTGGAGTGGACATGCTAAATTTGCCAGACAATGAAATTGATAAATATAGATATAAAAATCGAACAGGAAAAACAGCATTCAAGGACGGTGTCCTCATGTTAAGAACCAGCTGTTAACGACCAGAAAGACTGAGTGGGTTGGTCAGCTTCTGTGATGGTACATGTAATGATATTAATTTGTCAAATGAACAGCTGTGTGCATAATTAGGCATGATATTATGCAAGTACTTGCAGAATAAAGATTTATGATTAAGATCAGCTCCGAGGTTAGAGATGTAATTATGATAGTTCTTCAAATGAACAGAAGTGTAAATAATTATGCATGTATTGGTATGATGAAGATTTCTGATTAAGATTACCTCTTGGATTTGGGATTTATTTATAATTTATTGTGATGATATCACAACGAGATGTTACACATACTGATGTAAAATCTTTAAAACATAAATATTTTCTTAATCAGAATATTATTTTCAATATGTAAGAATGTATACTGAAAAGCCCGTGTATTAGTACAAATGGACCAAATATACTCAAATACGCTAAGTACAAGTAGTGTGCATAAATAATACATATATATGGAAGTGGATCCATCCGTAGGCGCATGCCATGACTAATTCAGTCACATTAAACTTACATCGGACCGACCAGTCATAGAATAACACTTATATCATCAGCGTCAAGCAATGGAGCTACTAGTTAAGTATTTGGTGTGACCAGGTCGGGGATCGAGCCCACGACCTCCAGCATGTGAGCCAAAGCCAATTTCAGAAGTGTAAGCCTGCACTAATGGTTAATTGATGAACTAGATACCATATACTAATAAATGACAGATTCAATCGTTGAATGAAACGCAGGTCGTGGTTTAAATCAAGCCAGATCGAGCCCTAATTCCTAAGGAAAATGGGCTCATCGATTCCGTTGCATTTATATTGGACCAATGCATGAAACACATCCATATATTCCGCCATGTTGTCTCTCTAAGAAATTAGGTTCTATTCAATCGATGCCAGGTTTAAAAGTTTTGGGCGTAAGTTCATCCCTTGATCATGGATTAGTACAGTTCTAGGTATTCCGTGTAAAAGTAATTAGTGGCCGTTCAAATAATGTAGAATAAATGCGACAGAGCTTCATTTCAATTCAATTTACTGATTTTAACATACGGTGGAATAAACTCTATTTATGTTTCGTACATCATTGAAAGACATCGTACGTGACCTATATAACTTTGTTTGAAACCCAATAAGGAGATATAATAGTCCTTACATATAGAAATCAATGAACTTGATGACTGATGATTGTAAAATAAACTCGATCAGGTTATATATCCCAAACGTGTTTTTCTCACAGAGTTCAAAATAAATTGTTTCAAATTGACAATATTCCTTATTGTTGAGAACAATGCATAATTATTGAATTAAAATATATGGTAAAATAACGACACACACACCCTTCCTTTGATTTATGTAGTTAAAGGCAGCTTCAAAATTAACACTTGCGGCCTAAATATCAAAGTGGAGGTAAATTGTAGTTTTATCATCAATGCCTTTCGCATGTTTTAAATTTATTTGTTTAAAAATGCATGCCGAGTTTCGTGTTTGGCATGCAGAAATGGTTCCCTGTAAAAGTGACATGTTTCCCTTTCATATATATGTAATCATTCGAATAACATTTCAGTAAAGTGTTTCTGAGATGAGATAGTACTGGTTCAAGTCTGCATTATATATTTTTTCTCCTCACCCGTGATCTCCTTTTTTTTTAAAACAGGTAATACAAATACTTCATAGATGTCATAAATAAACTAATAGATGCTCGAGAATCACACGGATCCAAGGATGAAATACAGGTAATACACATGCTTCATAGATGACATAAATAAACGATTGTATGCACGGATCCAAGGATGAAATACAGGTAATACACATGCTTCATGGATGACATAAATAAACGAACGTATGCGTGAGAATCACACGGATCCAAGGATGAAACCCAGGTAATACACATGCTTCATATATGACATAAATAAACGATCGTATGCACGGATACAAGGATGATATACAGGTAATACACATGCTTCATGGATGACATAAATAAACGAATGCATGCGTGAGAATCACACAAACTTAATGATGAAATACAGGTTATAAACATGCTTCGTAGATGACATAAATAAACGAATGTATGCGTGAGAATCACACGGATCCTAGGATGAAATACAGGTATTACAAATGCTTCATAGATGTCATAAATAAACGAATGTAAGCTTGAGAATAATGGATCTAATGGTGAAATACAAGGTTGAAATACAGGTAATACACATGCTTCATAGATGCCATATATAAACGAATGCATGCGTGAGAATCACACAGACCTAATGATGAAATACAGTTAATAAACATGCTTCATAGATGACATAAGTAAACAAATGTATTGGTAAGAATCGCACGGATCCAAGGATGAAATGCAGGTCATACGCATGTTTCATAAATGTCATGAGTAAACGAAGGTATGCGTGAGAATCACACGGATTCATTGATGAAATACAAGCAAGTAATACACCATTCTATACATACACCGGCTACGTCACATGCTTCATAGATGTCATAAATAAACGATAGTATGCGTGAGAATCACACGGACCCAATGGTGAAATATAGGTAATACACATACTTCATAGATGTCATAAATAAACGAATGTATGCTCGAGAATCACACGGATCCAAAGATGAAATACAGATAATACACATGCTTCATAGATGTCATAAATAAACGAATGTTTGCGTGAGAATCACACGGATCCAAGGATGAAATACAGGTAATACACAAGCTTCATATATGTCATAAATAAACGCATGTATACATTGATTCCTAGATGTCATAAATAAATGAATGTATGCGCGAAAATCACACGGAACCATGATGAAATATATGCTTCATAGATCTAGTTAACAAACGAAAGTATGAGAAAATCACGAACTCCCCCTAGATAAAATACATATAATACACATATGCTACTTTGATGTCATAAATAAACAATTGCATGTATATAAATCATACGTACTTTCTTAGATGTAATAAAAATGAGAATCACGTTTTCTTCCTAGATGTAATACATTTAATACACGTTAGCTTCAAAAAATATATGCGTGAGAATCACAAGTACTCTCCCTAGATAAAATACAAGTTATATACCTGCTTCCTGGAATTTCAAAAATAAAACCGAGAATCACAGTTACATTTTTCTATATGACATGCTAGTAATACATATCCTATATAGGTTTCACAAAAAACACACGAATGTATCAATGTGAAATAATATGTATGCATCATAGATGTCATAACAGAATGGATGAATGTCACACATGTACTCTCCCTAGATGACATGTAGGTAATACACACATGTAAAAACACATTCGGTACATCTTTTGAGACCCAAAATGATCAAATGAGTAAATTGAATTGAATTGAATCTTGTTAAACGGCTCATTAACACAGTATAGGTTATTTAGAGCCGACCCAGATACAGTTGAAGTTGGTATTATAAATTATTGAGAGGGGGGGAAATTGAATTGAACTGAATATTTTTCAATGGCTGATCAACACACTGTATGTTATTTAGAGCTGCCACAGAGAAAGTGGAAAGTGGTATTATAACTTATTGAATGGTGAAATACTGACTAAATAAGTAAATGTAATTAAACTGAATATTGTTTAACGGCTCATCAACACAGTGTAGGTTATTGGTTATTCAGAGCCAACCCAGAGAGAGGGGGAATGTGATAGTATAACTTAATAATCGAATCGAATTGAGTATTGCTTAACGGCTCACCAACACATTAAAAGTTATTAGAGCCGCCCCAGAGAAAGTGGAAGGTGGTATTATAACTTAGTAATTGAATCGAATTGGATATTGCTTAACAGCTCACCAACAGATTAAAAGTTATTTAGAGCCGCCCCAGAGAAAGTGGAAGGTGGTATTATAACTTAGTAATTGAATCGAATTGGGTATTGCTTAACGGCTCACCAACACATTAAAAGTTATTTAGAGCCGCCACAGCGAGAGGGGAATGTGATTGTATAACTTATTGAGTGGTGAAATAATGACTAAATAAGTCAATTGAATTGAATTGAAACTTGTTTTACGGCTTATCGACACATGCTACGACATTTAGAGCCGCCCCAGAGCATAGACTTCAATTGATGTCTGTACCGCAGAGATAGAAAGTAGTATTATAACGTATTGCATGGTAAAATAATGACTAAATTAGAAATTAAATTTTAACTGAATCTCGTTTAACGCCTCATCAACACATTACATGTTATTTAGAGCCGCCCCAGAGCATACACATCAATTGATGTCTATACCCCAGAGAGAGTGGAAATTGTTATTATAAAATATTGAGTGGTGAGATAATGACTAAATAAGGAAATTGAATTGAACTGAATTTTGTTTACGGCTCATCAACATATTATAGGTTATTTAGAGCCACCCCAGAGAGATTGAAATTACACTATTAGGTGTAAACGCACAGAAAAAATCAAGAATCTCATCCATTAGTCTTGACAGAGGATTGTCAGCTAAAACCGTTCATTACCCCCAGCCGACTAAACTAATGTACCAGTGTCAGGGGCGTAGCGTGGCCTGTTTTCAACAGAGTCCTAGCGTGGCCTGTTTTAAACGTACTCCTAATACGAGGTGCGAAGTCCCGAGTAGTGGAAATACTGAGAGGAGGTGTCTCCCTTACTGAATGTTGGTTCTCGATTTTTTTTTCATTTTTGGACCAAAATGGTGTTCGTATAAGCGATATTTGCCAGGAATATAGACATTTTATGCTCGCCAAAAAAGTGGTAATTTTCCACCCTTACTTCCGTCCCACTCTGATTTTTATTGCATTTACAACTTGAAACAAGGACTATAAATCCGGCCAAATATAAGTGTGTGCGGTCTGAATTTCAGTATGCAAATGTGTTGACTCGTAATTCATTACGTAATAGTCATAAACCGCCCACGATCAGTTGCGTGATTTATGGTTATACCCCCGCTGTGTCGATAATTTTTACTGCGGTATCCTATTAAGCCGTTAATGACTATTACGTAATGCATCTGATAAGGGTCAACAAATCTGAATCTTGAAATCCATACCGCACACATATATTTGGCCGGATTTAGAGTCCTTTTGTAAAGGAAACAGGTGTGTATGTAAATTGCATTGGTAATTATTATAATTATATGATTTTCTGATAGGTTTAGTTCGGTAGAGTTACATTTTTTCGGCCCAATATATTAGTATTATATGGATAATTCATACTTATAAAGCATTTTAGCACTTTTAGCTCGTGGATTTGAGTCTTTAGTTTATGTTAACTATGTCTACTGAACCTAGATTAGTTCATTTTTGACGCATACGGGAGTTCGTGTGTTTTATAACCGACCGATACATACGCATAATATATGGACGGAAGAAATGTTTTTTTGCAAAGAAAACATGTCTTTAGCCTTATTACATTGACACTTATTATATATAATTTTATGTTATGTTTAGTGAGTCTACTGAACATGGATTTGCGTATAGTAAACTTTATTCTGTCCACTATGTGCGTGTAAAGAAGCAACTTCTACTGGATTATTAATACTTACCTGCGTGGCCGAGGGGTTAACGACGTTTCGTTTTAAACCTTCTTGCCTCTCACCGCTGCGAGTTCGAATCCCACTGGTAGTCCGACATGTAAGTGAGAAAATGTCGATTCTTACGGATGTCGGGAGGTGTACAGTTAGGGTCCTACCCTTGAAAAGTGGGTTGTCTGTCTCCACCACAAACAGGCGACCGTCATAAATTATATAACCCTACATGTGTTGAAAATGACGTAAAACACCATACACACAAACAAACCGTTAGTGTTACATGCAAAACCGTGGAGTTGGGTCTACTTTGGACTATAGTGTGTTCAGTCCCCAGCTGGGCCATTCCAAAGACTATATAACAATGGTACTCCATTACTTGAGGCTCAGCATAAATAAAGCGTTGTGCTGGGACATGTCGGGCCGTTGTTAGTATGTGACTGGTTGTGGTATCATTGAACGGCGGGGTATTCCAGCAGGGCAGCAATACAAAGTCAAGTTGAGCATGGAGCTAACTGTTAAACATTATTTATATGTATCATTTGCTTTCAGATTGGAAACCATGCCTAAAACGCTTCTTACGCCCTTCTAGAGTTTCTTTACTCTTTTTTTCTATTTTTAGAATTTCACGAACTCTACTGAACATAGATTCGGGTAGAAATAAAGAAACTTTATTTGTCTCGTCATAAGTGTATGGGGGTTGGAGATCATCCTCCATAAACTGAACAAATGTACATATAAAATATCGCAATAAATCTGAAAAGATCCTTGGGCAAATCAATCAAATACATACAATATAAACTTAAGCTTTAGTCCGTTGGATGGGGACGTAAACTGGGTGGTACTGTGTATCGGAGTCTATCCTCCGATCGCGTCAAAACATACTAATCTAATCGCTAATAAGAGTAGGTAAGGTTCCCCGACTCATATGTACCCTTCTTTTATCTCTGTGGCGGCTCTAAATAATTAAAATGTGTGATGAGCCGTTAAACCAAGTGGAGCGCTGTGGTCTAGTGGTAGAGCGTTGGACCCATGATCCAAAAGTCGTGGGTTCGATCCACACCATTGCCATATGCGTTGTGTCCCTGAGCAAGACACTTTATCTGCATTTGCTTAGTACTGGTTCTACCCAGGAAGACATCGAGAGTGATTCAAATAAGTTCATAGAGCTTTCGTTACAATCTATGTAAAATAAATAAGTTTAAGCTAAACCAAATTTCCTTATTTGGTCATTATAAGTTGTAATACCCCTTCCACTTTCTCTGCGGCGGCTCTAAATAATATTTAATGTGTTGATGAGCCGCTAAACACGATTCAATTTAATTAAGATGTTCACCGATCAATAATTTATAATACCACCTTCCCCTTTCTCTGGGGCGGCTCTAAATAACCTATAATGTGTTGATGATCCGTTAAACAAGATTCAATACAATTCTATTTCCTTATTTAGTCATTTAATTTATTTATTTCACCACTCAGTATGTTTTAATACCACTTCACACTCTCTCTGGGGCGGCTCTAAATAACCTATAATGTGTTGATGAGCCGTTAAACAATATTCAATTCAATTAAAGTTACTTATTTAGTCAATATTTTACCACTCCGTAAGTAATTTATGTAGTAATTATTTCATCACTCAATAAGTTATAATACCACATTCCGTTTCAATTCAATTCAATTCCCTTATTTAGTCATTATTTCATCACTCAATATAAAGTTGTAATACCACATTCCCTAGTATAAAATCCAAACTATGTAAAAGGCCGACCATAAAACATTATGTATACGAGCTATACATTTTAAACCATTTTACCAACTCAGAATCGAAATTAATTAACTGATGAAACGGAGATTCCGGATTTGAGGGAACATAACAACACGCCAATAACACAATATAAAATTAATTAAATTATATAAAATATATATATACACAAAAAAACTGTTTTCCGCCGTCATTTGCGCATGTGCATTCGTTTTGTATTTTATAAATATGGTGTTATTGCTCAGGCACGGATTTAGGGGGTTGGTGCCTATTCAAAGCATAAACATGGGACGAAAGCAGCTGCCATCCAATAAACTCCGAAAAGTACACTTAAACAGCAATTCTTCCCACCCACACCCCATTCACCTCACTCCCAACATTGGGCTCCACCCTGCTAAGCTGAAATGCTGGTTCCGCACTGGCTGTAATACGTGTGTTATATGATGAAAAGCAATCAATCAATTGTATTGAATTATTGTATTTGTTTAGTGTATCTATTTATCACTTGACCCTTTTAAGGCTGACTTCAGACTCATCCTATTTTCGTTTGTACAATATTATATTTTTAAAATAAATTGCCGCTTTGAAATAAAAACAATCACATGTGGCATTCAGACCATAATTACTTTGCTAACCATTATTACACACAAATAGAAGACATGCGTTAACGTTTAGCAACATTCTACGAATATTATCACCGTCACAGTGGGCTTTACTGTTATATTATTTTATCAAAAAGTTCAACAGATAACTGAAAAATACCAAAAACGTATGATTCACATGTTATACATACACAATACATCATTAAACAATACATACTTGACATGCGTGTTGATCTCACGTGTGAATCTCATGACTTTTTGTCTCACGTGTCACCGGATCAGCAATTTCTACGTCCACGCGTGTGGATCTCACGTGACACCGGATCAGCAATTTCTACACATTAAAAAGGAGAGCCTGTCGCCTGTCCTTTCTGCGTGCGAAGGTATCAATCACATAGTCGACACGATCTCTCGATCTCTGTGAATATGCATGAGACCCAACCCGGACATCCTGCCAGTGGACATGGTTGATCTCAGATACGTTTTGAGGCGTCGCATGCTGCTAAACGATCTTTCAGCGGACGCCGTGGAGACTGGCATTGACAGAAGAACGTGAAGACAGGCGGTGACGTTTGGATATAGATCCCCATTGATGCCTGCTAAAGTGTCTGCAATTGTTGATGGCGGAGTGTCCTCTGAACGACCTCTTACTTTTCAACGACGTAGCTGACTTTCAAACTCGTCGGCGTCCAGTGCCGGAAGATCTGACTGGAATGTTTGGTAAATTGACTGAATTTTGTCATCAGTGAGGTGTTCCAGGTTACTTGGAATTAGGAACTGAGCTTTCAGGCGATCTTCAACATTCAGAACCCCTGTCGGAGAGTTCAGTTGCCAGGTGGTCGAGAAATGGAAGGAACATGTTGCGCCTCCAGTAGTCTGAGATCGAGTCAGCTGGTGCATTTTGGCGATGCTGTTGTCGCAACGCTCCTCTTGGTTTCATAGGCTGCACATCTATCGCTGCAGCCATTGTCACAGCTTTCTCATACAACTCGTCCCATACAGAATCATCGTTGCGTTGCTGAGATACCAGGTTATACACAGTCTTAGCTTCCTTTGCTGCCTCCACCAAGTCGCAGGTTTTGTTTTGCAGCATCTGTGAGAGTGGTACTAATTGAGCCAGGATGTATTCAACAGCTACAAGACTGACAATAAACCCGAATTGGGTAATTGCGAGTTTAAAAGGTCCGGCCTTCGAATAACCATAATTCAAACTGAGGTCTTCAAGCGCATCGACGACGGTTGTGAACGAGCATCTGAATGTGTGTAGGGCATCGGCCCTTGCCGCCCACCTGGTTTCACACAATGACTGAAGTTTAGTCCGACGTTTCATCGCCTCGCGACTTTCTGCGTCGTTTGCAAGTGTCTCCTGGTATCGTAGCAGCCGCTTTGCAGAGTAATTGAAGCAAAATGCTACTTCTTGTATCGTCTTCATCATATTGCGAGCGATAGGTTCTTCTGACGCATGACAAATCGCCAAGTTCAAACAATGTGCTCTACAGTGTGTATATGATGCTTGGGGGTATATCTCTCTGATTCGGGCCTACACTCCCCGAAACTTCCCCGACATATTGGAAGCACCATCGTAGCCTTGGCCACGCATCTTGTCCATGTTTACACCGGAACTTCTCAGTTGGAAAAGAAAGGCCTCAGACAATGATTCCCCCGTAGTCGAATCAGAATTGCAATCGGCAAAGCCAATAAAATTCTCGGCTACAGATCCTGAACTTGTGTCAAAATATCGCAGACAGAGGGACATCTGCTCCATCGTAGACGCGTCCGTAGCCTCGTCGGAGATGAAACCAAAGAACGGGGCACTGTTACAACTTTCGACTATTTTAGATTTGATCTCGTCACCACATATGTCAGTCAGCTCATTTTGGATCTTATTGGAGGTGTACTTCGTCCTTGGGTCGCCATTTTCGAGATGGTCCTTAAGCACAGTGTTATGTTTCGCCTGGTATTCCAGTAGTGCCACGAAATTTCCGCGATCTTCACCGTGACCTCGCAATGACAGATTTTGTCTTCCACACAATATAATTGTTTCTACTATTGCATGGAGGATTTGTCGGTTCTTTTCAACTAGGAAGTTGTACGACGATGACATTGACACTACAATATCCTTTTTTTCACCAGTCATGATGCTTCTGAAGTTCTCTCCAGCTTCCATAGAGCTAATGTGTAGTTCAGATTTCGCATGATTGCAAAGTATTTTGCTAAGGTTGCTGGGGTCGGTGGCCGCAGATGACACCAACGATCTCTTCACACTCCCTGGAAATAGGTAGCATGGGGCACAGTAGACGCCGCCGGCCGATTGGGAATGACAAAGCCAGTAGTAATCATTAAACCAATGTTCTTGGATTTTTCGGAACTTCCCATTGACATATCTACAAGCCGAATGAAAGAGTATGAACAAGACAGCCCTGTGGTTTATGACAAGTCGTTTGAAGAAAGGGTTGACAAAAGACAATGACGGCGGACGCTGGACATCATGCAATAGAATTGGGGACAGAACGGACCATTCCCATAACGGCTCGGACATAACGGTCCACCCTTTGAGACAGAACGGCCCACGTTTTGAGACAGAACGGCCCAGGTGTGGAACAGAACGGCCCAGGTGTGGGACAAAAATGACCACGTTATTTATGTGATATGTTTGGGTTTACTGTGATGTTTTTTATGGGTTTATTTTTGTGATGTTCATTATCATTAGTGTACTATATATATTTAATGGAAAAAAACAGTTAAATCATTGACGTTGTTTGTTGTCGTTCATTCCACTGACACGCAGCTTGCACATGTAGTGATTTGTAGTGGTTGGTTTCCCGATGTATAATGTATATTTGTTTATTTATTATAAGATGTGAAGTTGGCAGAGGTCCCAAAAGTGATACAACATTTATAGATTTACATGTATATAGATCTAAATATTATTTTTTAGATACGTTGACATCACATTATTTAACACACACTCACAATAAAAAAAAAATGAATTTGATCTGGTTATATATACACTAAATCCAAAAAAGAAAACTGAGTTCTTTATAAATTTTAAAAATACCGACCAGCAACAAAAATATACAGTATGTGATGACAAATAACCCTTGTCGAAATGAAATACAAGAGTAAATGAGCCCTGCTATAAGGATTTCCAACCACAGGACATTGTAAAACAGTGTAGACCCAGATCTGCTGCCACACTGAAAATGCGGCATCTGATCAGAGTCTACACTATTTGTCAGGCAAGCTGGTAAAATAGAGTTGGTGCTGATGAGTTGCAAACAGTGTAGACCCAGATCAGATGCCACATTTTCAATGTGACAGCTGATCTGGGTCTACATTGTTTGCAATGTCTTGTGGTTGGAAATCTCACAGCACGGCTCAAATAACAATTCATGCATTAATAATAACATATAGGCCTAATATCAATATGTAGCTTACCCTTTACTTTATGAATATTCACGTAAGACTCAGTCCATTATGAATATTAATTACCTGAATTCTTATAAAAAGCATCAAACAAGGAAATTAACTGTGATGGCAAACAGTGTAGAATTGCTTGAAGACGCCATATTTAAAAATTGCCGGGCTGTAAACAAAGGGAATCAATCGAGCAAATGGAGGAAAAATTATAAAGGGAATGAACTTCTATTGTAGATCTACCAGTTGAAGATCTATATTTAATTATTTCCATCTAATTTAATTTTCAAATCTTGCAACATTTTGTATGGATAATATGACATTCAAAGAAATCTAGATTTTGAAAAGTCTGAGAATTTCTAGATCTTGGGCCTTACCCTAGTTAGGCATCTGTTTTTAATGCGTTTTTGGCACTTTTAATTTTTCGAATTGTCCTACCAAGTGTACGCACGTGCGTACGTGCGTATGCCCAGGCACGCGCCTGAACGTGGCGCTCATACTGACGTCATTTCGAAATTTTCAAATGATACTAGTATCGATCGGGGGCGAGAATGACGTGGCGCTTCCAACGGATGAAATATACGCGGGAAATTAATGGAACAGCTGTATTTTATCGTAGATTCTAACACGACTGTGCAATATTTCATATACACAAAGAAGAGAGACAGCTGTATGTTATTCTACGATAAAACACAGCTGTTCCATTAATTCCCTGCGTCTATTTCATCCGTTGGAAGCGCCACGTTACATGACGTCACTTGGTAAATATACGTCACGAAGCCAAACTCAACAGTAATTTTAATGAAATGTTAATTACAACAAACTTGCCATGCTCCCAAACCTTGCACACACCCGATATAAACCCATCATATGCATCAGTTCACATAACATTAATAAGCATCTTGAACACGCTGAGAACGTTTGACGTCATACAGCGCAAGCTATATGACGTAAGCAATGACTTAATTGTTTGTCACGTGACTACCTGTGTATTTAAACATATTGTACCGCGCAGAACTTTGCATACGGTGGCGCCAAATGGAACAGCCTGTAAACATAGCAGCCTGATTACCTTGACCTCCGAGATAATATATAGTGCCCCCACAATAACGTAAACAATGGGTTTATTGTTGTGTTTTAATCGAAATAATAAATACGTACCTATATTTTATCGGTGAATAAAATACAGTTAGTCATTCGGATGCGAGTAAATTAAATCACTCGTTCTAACGCACTGGTGATTTCTTATTTCTTAATTAACATACAGCTGTCTCTCTTCTGTGTGTATATGAAAGACTGCGGAGGTCGTGTTAGAATAATATTTCGAATGATTTACGCCTTTTTACACCAGTTTGCACGAGAACGCCAATACGACGTTACGTCATACAAACAAAGCAAGTGGTACCTGCACTCTTCGTTAATTTCCCTAATCGGTATTTACTAGGGCGGAATCTGACGAAAACGTCCGTAAAACAATCGGAACGTCATTTGGCGTTCACGCCACTGACGGAAAAGGCCGAGCAATGTTCCGTACTGTGAAATATCTCCCAGTGGGAGATATTTCACAGTAGACTGGGAGATATTTCACAGTAGAGCAAACGAGTAGATATAGCTTTTCTATTCCCAGTATTTACTATACAAATCACAGACAAATATGTAATATTAAACATTAAATAGATATGTTGCGTTTTACCTGTAAAGTTATGGTCGCCGTAAATCGGCATGATTATGACTTAATGATCGTTTTGGAGTCATCGACTCAATTACTATGGCTATATTGCAGATTATTGTATACTTTCATCCTGTTTAGTTTGCATTGACCTAAGCGTGCAATATTCTACGATTTTGCACGCATTGATATTGCACGGGAACTTTTGCTCGTGCTTGCTAAGAGCCGCGAAATAGAAATAAGGAACTACTTTCAAATAAAAATAACGGAATCCTTCCAATAGTGTCAACAAAAAAAATACGAGTTTTTTTACAACCTTTTATGGCAAAAATTGATAAAATAATTCAAATGGTCACTCACCCACTGTTTTTAACGTTATCGAATGGTAAACAAACTTCAGAAAATCCCTTGATGTTTTTAATGACGTCATCCGACGTCGACGTCGTTTTCGCGCAAAATAATCATCCACACAAAATGAAACTGAATGGCAAGATACGAATTCCATCAAAAGCTATAAAAAATAACACAAATACAATGAAAAGTAATAGTCATACAATTAACATTGATCAAAAACAATATGAAAGTATACAATAAAAAGGTTATTGAATTTGTATGGCTAAATATTACTTGGAACTCGTTGTTTTGGCGCAGGACGACTCGCAAGCTCGTCGTCCTTTGCCAAAAAACTCGTTCCAAGTAATATTTAGCCATACAAATGCAATAACCTATAATATCGCTTAAGCAGATCTAGGGGGCTTGGGAGATGTTCTATATTATATTACCTCTCATATAGGGGGCTTGGGAGATGTTCTGTATTATATTACCTCTCATTTAGGGGGCTTGGGAGATGTTCCATATTATATTACCTCTCATGAAAACACTCAATAAATTCGCGTGCTACTTCCTTCTCTGGTTTGTGTTTGTTGCTTCTGAACAATTCCATTAAATGTATGTATTGACTATTTTTAAGTCTGGCAATGAAAACCATGTGAACCTTATTTTTTTTTATTGACTGATTTAAATCGTACTACAAACCGTTTTCTATCTTATTAGTCATAGCATTTGAACTGTTTTAGTTGTTTTGAACTTATCTTAGTTGTTTCTTATCCTGTGCTGATATGAATGCCATGTACACATATATGATTTATCTATTAAAGTTGATTAACGGAGCAATGAATAACCCATTCAAAAAGCGGAAAAGCTGACACTTAAAACGTTCAAGTGTATTTCCGAAAAAAAGTATCTGCATTACGACGAGAAAACCTAGTTAGGTCGAAAGAAATTACTTGTTCACATGCAATTCCCTACCATCTATATTCAAATAACTTCTAGACTGATCTTGTTGTGGAGTATTGGGAATAAAAGTTTGGTAATAGAATCCAGTCTGTTTCATTATGAGATAATAGTATGGTAACACAATCCCTATAGTGCGATATAATTGGAAACTTTGAAATTAGGTAGTTAGAAAACAATCTTATAAAGCTCGAGAACATTACGTGGTAAGAGTATTAACTTTCATACCCCATCCAACCCCTTCTCCAGGAAGCGAATCGGGGTTGGCTGGGGTATCAAATAAAACCTTAATTTAGACTTAAAAAGTTTGTATATTGTAAAATTAAAACATTTAATAGATCATTTTAAACAGGTTGTCGCGTTTTTTCAGTAAAACATGTTTTATTGTCGAAATATCCGTTATAAAATCCTGCTGATATAAGCTTTCCTATCGCTTAATGGATTTAAAGTGGGACCAGGTAATAAATTGCATTGACAAGTGTAGCAACGCTAAATGTATAAACGTCGCTAAATGTAAAAAGGGTGGCTAAATGTAAATGCAAACGTCTTTAAATGTTAACGTGAGCGTCGCTAAATGTAATAAAAAAGGAGATAAATGTGATAACATTTTTTGTTTATAAGTGTAAAAGGAAAAAGCGACATATGTAATAATATGACATTTTGAATAAAAACATAAGAAACAAAGACTTTACAACGATATTTTGATTGACTATAGTATCACATGTCATTTTATGTGTTTACAACATTGTACAGTTTTAGAGATCTCAATCCACCCTTTTTAAGTCTAGCGACAATTTATTTTACCTTTAGCGACGTTTTTACATTTAGCGTTGCTACATATGGCCAAAAAAAGGCCATTTGAGCTATGGTAACACAGCTTCTACTGCTACTGCACTATGCTACTACTAGTACTTCTACTATTATTGCTACCTACTACTACTACTGGCGTTGCTATTGCTACTATTAATATTACTGCCACTGCTGCTGCTGCTACTACTACTACTACTACTACTACTACTATTTTTATGTTTTACACTTGTTACATACTCTAACCATGTCAAATTGTCGTGTATCTGAAATTAGTCATGTGACTAGTGAATGCCAATGGCTATCGAACTGATACCAATGAATGAATGAATGAATGAATGAATGAATGAATGAATGAATGAATGAATGAATGAATGAATGAATGAATGAATGAATGAATGAATGAATGAATGAATTAATGAATGAATGAATTGCGCCATATTCCACACAATAATTACGTAACAATTGTTTGTAATTATATTTTCAATCTCGTGCATATATTATACATTTAGTGGGGGGTGCTGGGGGGTAGAGAATAACATATTATTATCACTGGGAATATATAAAGTCTTTGTCTCAATTATAACAGTAAACAACACAAAACCCATTTAACCACACAATAATTGTCCTATTGAGACGCAACTACATCAATCACGAAGCCTCGAATCTGTTCTGACCGAATAGTGTCTATCCTGTGTGAATCATCGTGTACATACAACAGATTCGTTTCATCGTATACCGTGTTAAACATGGTAAAGTATTTACATATGTACATATTTCAATGCATACATTACTCATCTACACACATTTTTGCATATGTCGCTTTTCTCTTTTACACTTAGCAAAAAATAAAATGCTTTTACATTTAATTCATTTTATATCACATTTAGCGACGCTCACGTTTTACATTTAAAGACGTTTGAATTTACATTTACGTCTCACTAGTGAATTAATGAACACTATATAATATATGTAGAAACCGTCACTTGTGGACCACTGCAAACATACTGTAAAATGTCCATTGGTCTTTAAATTTCCCCTCAATCTGCAAACATTCCTCTGAAGCTCAGAATATCCACAAAACATGTTGACCAGATTTTTTTTTTTTAAATTCCTGTCTTTTTCAACAACCCTCAAAACTAGCTCCATTTCACTAATAATTCAACTGTATTCCTACCCATTTTCAAATTATCATATCTTCCTCGAAGATCACCCAGTGGCATCCAAACTTGACAGACGTCATGAACATTTTCCAATCTTGTCACCTGAATGCAGAAATAAGAGAATGATTGCACATTTACAAGTTGAGAGCAAACCGATTAACACAGCCCTAGTTTTTTACGGTGTAGGAATCTTCTACCGTCATGGCCAAGGGAGGTAATTCTGCAGTGAGACCTTTAGCCATCCTTTTTATGTTCAGCGGCAAACGTTTTTACAATTAGCGACGTTTTTACATTTAGCCTTGCTACAAGCTCCAATATGGAGCGCAATTCGCGGTTAAGTACTTCCACATGACCAAAGGAGTTCTATGCGTAGGTTTTGTATTGGAGATACGCATAGAGTTTCTAACGACAATCTAAATGGTTTTATTGTCTAGCATTTTCGAAGAAAAAAAGAGACATAGGTGTTGCTTTTCTGGCGGCGGCGGCGGCGGCGAAGGCGGCGAAGGCGAAGGCGAAGGCGTCAATACTCAAGTTTTGCGTTTCGGTCATTTTCTCACAAACTGTATGTAATAGACCTTTCTAACTTTGCTTATAGTTGTATCTTGGATGGTACCTGAACAAACGTGACAAAGCAAATGTGGAAGTGACCTTGACCCTCCAAGCAAAGGGCAGATAACTTAATAATTTTTAGGTTCAACTTTTGCGTTTAGGTCACTTTTTCACAAACTGTATGCACTAGACCTTTAAAACTTTGCTTATAGTTGTATCTTGGGTGGTACATTGCAAAGTGATAAAGCAATTGTGGAAGTGACCTTGACCCTCCAAGCAAAGGGCAGATAACTTAATAATTTTACCTGAAATTTTTGCGTTGAGGTCAATTTCGCGCAAAATGTATGCACTACACCTTTCAAACTTTGTTTATAGTTGTATCTAGGGTGGTACATCGCAACGTGACAAAGCAGATGTGGATGTGACCCTGACTTTCCAAGCAAAGGGCAGATAATGTTTAACTTCAACTTTGGCGTTTAGGTCACTTTTCACAAAATGTATGCACTAAGACCTTTCAAACATTGCTTATAGTTGTATCTTGAGTGATACATTGCAACGTGACAAAGCAAATCCACCATCCAAGCAATGGGCAGATAACTTTAAGGGTAACATTTACATCACTTTCTCATGAACTATAATTATGCATTAGGTGTTTTAAACCTAATTTATAGCTTAATCTTTGGAAGAAGAAATATTCTATTTTGACATAGTTGTGTCCTGGGTAGTGCATCTTTTTGGACGCATGGATTTCGTCTATGACCTTGACCTACGTTTTGGAGCTGATGATTCTTAGCTCTACTTGCCTAGGGCCTTCATTTTTCATCCGATCTTTACAAAACATTAACAGATTGTTAATATCAATGAAAGCTCGGACAAGTTCGAAAACCAGCCAGATCGGACCAGTAACAACGGAGTTATGGCCCTTGATTTAGTTAAAAATGCTATATTTTGCCTCGTTAATACGATAGGGCTTTAATTTGTCATCTTATCTTTACCAAACGTTACTAGATGTTTTACCTTTATTGTTTATTATTAGGCCATAAACAATTAATTACCTGGTTCTCAAGCCCGCCCGCATGTCTTTTTTAGGTGCCGCATTGCCGATTTTATCTCAAAAGTAATGAAATAAAAATTGGAAATGCGCTACCGAAATTTCGAAAAAAAAGTCCCGCATCCAAGTTGGTTCCGGTTTTTACACGCAACTACCTCAGGGGAATCCCCTTATGGGTAGGCTGGTGCGCGGCCGACTATCTGCCGCTCTGCTCGCTAGGTTGTGAGTGTTGCAGTCGTGCGGGTACCAATCTAGGAGTCAGACGTTTGAGACGCTTGGAACTAGTAGGTGCTACAGAACAGGCGATTTATTCAAGCGTCTAATCGACAAAGTCTCACAACAACAAGCAATAGTTCATGCGTGATCTAATACAAATATATGGACTTATTGTGATTGAAAAAAGCATAAGTCGGGAAAAAATGATAAGGTAATGATCGACAACAGAGATGAGCAGATCCAACTGGTTATTGCACATGTATTTCGAGATATTTTGCATCAATACATGTATTGGAATTAAAAGTTTGGATAAAAAAATACTCGCCCGCGTGTCTGTTGACCACTGTAAAATTGTAAACAAAAATGCGCCCGCCCGAATTTCTTCTTAGAAAAAGTGGCCTGAGAACCAGGTAATTAATTTTTTGTGGCCTTAGTATGCGTTTTTGTTTAAGTTTTTTTTTTAATATGTATAAATTTTTTATATTTTTTGATTTGATTGATTGATTGTTTTATTTGTGTTTAGCTCTACTTGCCAAGGGCCAGCAGAGCTTATGGTGTCAGACCGGTGAAATACAGCCCATTGAACAAAATGCAAACTATACCCTGTTTGGGGCTCAGTCACACGTCCCACAACATTCTTTCACTTATATACACTTTAATCCTGTGAATCACACATCTTTGGCTCTCAAATTGTCCTATATCCAGGAAAAAACACCGATTCGGTTTTTCAGCAGTTCATATCATTCATTCACAATATGCGTATTTTGAATTACACACGGTCAAAGCCGCATCTCTACCTAACCTATGTGCTCATACGCGACTAAGACATAGTCTGAAAAACACAGTAAAATACTTGTTATTAGTGACAGCAGACATGACATTTTAACATCAGGGTAAATTTAACTGTGAAATGAAAATCAATTTTGAGAAAAACATATGCAAATGAGACACATTGGATTTTTACATGGAACTATTTCAGCACCCTGCGACCCGGAAGTAATTCCTGACTGGTCTGACACCTTATGGGATGGCGAGTTGTCCGTCGTCCGTCCGTCGTCTGTTAACCTTTACCTCGTTAAGGCAATAGGGCCTTTATTTTTCATCCGATCTTTACCAAACTTTAAAAGATTGTTAATATCAAGGAAAGCTCGGCCAAGTTCAAACACCAGCCAGATTTGACTAATAACAGCGGAGTCATGACCCTTAATTTAGTTAAAAATGCTATATTTTGCCTCGTTAAGACGATAGGGCCTTCATTTTTATGCAATCTCTACTAAACTTAACCAAATTGTTAATATCAATGAAAGCTCGGCCAAGTTCAAAAACCAGCCAGATGGGACTAATAACAGCGGAATCATGGCCCTTAATTTAGTTATAAATGCTATATTTTGCCTCGTTAAGACGATAGGGCCTTAATTTTTTTGCGATCTCTACTAAACTTAACCAAATTGTTAATATCAGTGAAAGCTCGGCAAAGTTAAAAAAACAGCCAGATGGGACTAATAACAGCGGAATCATGGCCCTTAATTTAGTTAAAAATGCTATATTTTGCCTCGTTAAGACGATAGGGCCTTCATTTTTTTGCGATCTCTACTAAACTTAACCAAATTGTTAATATCAATGAAAGCTCGGCCAAGTTCAAAAACCAGCCAGATGGGACTAATAACAGCGGAATCATGGCCCTTAATTTAGTTAAAAATGCTATAATTTGCCTCGTTAAGACGATATGGCCTTCATTTTTATGCGATCTCTACTAAACTTAACAAATTGTTAATATCAATGAAAGCTCGGCCAAGTTCAAAAACCAGCCAGATGGGACTAATAACAGCGGAGTCATGGCCCTTAATTTAGTTAAAAATGCTATATTTTGCCTCGTTAATACGATAGGGCTTTAATTTGTCATCTTATCTTTACCAAACGTTACTAGATGTTTTACCTTTATTGTTTATTATTAGGCCATAAACAATTAATTACCTGGTTCTCAAGCCCGCCCGCATGTCTTTTTTAGGTGCCGCATTGCCGATTTTATCTCAAAAGTAATGAAATAAAAATTGGAAATGCGCTACCGAAATTTCGAAAAAAAAGTCCCGCATACAAGTTGGTTCCGGTTTTTACACGCAACTACCTCAGGGGAATCCCCTTATGGGTAGGCTGGTGCGCGGCCGACTATCTGCCGCTCTGCTCGCTAGGTTGTGAGTGTTGCAGTCGTGCGGGTACCAATCTAGGAGTCAGACGTTTGAGACGCTTGGAACTAGTAGGTGCTACAGAACAGGCGATTTATTCAAGCGTCTAATCGACAAAGTCTCACAACAACAAGCAATAGTTCATGCGTGATCTAATACAAATATATGGACTTATTGTGATTGAAAAAAGCATAAGTCGGGAAAAAATGATAAGGTAATGATCGACAACAGAGATGAGCAGATCCAACTGGTTATTGCACATGTATTTCGAGATATTTTGCATCAATACATGTATTGGAATTAAAAGTTTGGATAAAAAAATACTCGCCCGCGTGTCTGTTGACCACTGTAAAATTGTAAACAAAAATGCGCCCGCCCGCATTTCTTCTTAGAAAAAGTGGCCTGAGAACCAGGTAATTAATTTTTTGTGGCCTTAGTATGCGTTTTTGTTTAAGTTTTTTTTTTAATATGTATAAAAAAATTATATTTTTTGATTTGATTGATTGATTGTTTTATTTGTTTTTAGCTCTACTTGCCAAGGGCCAGCAGAGCTTATGGTGTCAGACCGGTGAAATACAGCCCATTGAACAAAATGCAAACTATACCCTGTTTGGGGCTCAGTCACACGTCCCACAACATTCTTTCACTTATATACACTTTAATCCTGTGAATCACACATCTTTGGCTTTCAAATTGTCCTATATCCAGGAAAAAACAC
>JAWPHD010018367.1:0-40231 GCA_037043455.1 Cyrtodaria siliqua | reverse complement strand
TTATCTCACATGAGGGAAATGCCTATCTCACATGAGCAGAAATGGGAGATAATATGTTCTATCAATCGGCACGTTGTCAATTCAACTGATGTATTCTTCGTGTTCATATCAATTATTTATTTAATCTGGAACATATTTAATAGATCATTTAAATATTAGAGAATTTACTATTTTAATCATTGTAATTTTAGTTCAAGCAGCGGTTTGTTAAGTCAATTAAGGGCGGGTTTAATTAATAATTATAACAAATACATTTCCATAATGTGCACTCATAATTAACTTGTAAACCCTTTCGCTGCCACAGTCAGAACATTGATTGTACGACCAGTGTAGGCCCAGATCAGCATGCACACTATCGCCACTCAGTAAGAATGTTTTTCATTACACTTTATATACAAAATATTACTGGAAGCTTTGAATTCAAATTTTAGCAGACGTCATTTGAAATTTGGCGACGAAAGGGTAAAATAATCGCCTACGACCTAAAATCACAAGTACAAACAGATGAGCAGCATAAAATTTGTTTGTATTACGTGGTCCGAGTATTAATTTTCATACCCCCTTCTCCAAGAAACGAAATCGGGGTTGCCTGGAGTTTCATGACATAAAACCTTAATTTCGGCTAGCATATTTCACTACCGCTCATAGACGGTCTCAATCAAACCGAGACTGCAATATTTCTTATGTGTCGTGCTCGGCCGTTTCCAAAGGTCCATTATCATACTCTTTTTTTAACAAGTCTGCATTCTGTAAAATTAGAACAGTTGACATGTTTAATTGTATACATGTTATCGCATTTTTTGTCAGTAAAAAATATTTTTAAACGTGTTTTATTTTCGGAATATTCATTATAAAATCCTGCTTACATTGCTTAATGGAATTAAGGCGGGACCACGTAATGCATATCTCCAAGGGCAATACCGTTTTAACAGTGCATTTCATAGGAGTAACTAATCAACAAGGTTGTATTCTAAATCAGTATACTAGTCTAATACAGTTCTCGTTTTACACTTTAATCCAGCGTTTCAGTGGGATTCACCCACTTGTTTCAAGGTTAAACAATAAATTAATGCAATTTAGTTATCATCCATCTTGCTGTATTGACAATCCTGACATAAACGTTTAACGACGTCGTAAATAGAGAACTGTGTATTATTAATTGATCCATTATTGTCATTTTGTATTGATATTTTACGAAATTAAATCTATATAGTCAGCTACATTTGACACGTAGTTTATTTTATATTCTCTACTGCTGCACGTAGCATGGCGTTTAACAGACGGTGAGCATACATAATTATATTGTGACATTATGGGAAGCGCAGTTTTGAATGATACCCTACATTACTAATAGACACCAACATTCATCGTTATGCACAACATTTAGGATATAAAGGGAATAACATGCATCCAAAAATGATAATGTAACCGTCCTGGTTCTAGAGCTATAATCGTTACGGTGAACCTGCATGTTGTGGCCATTATCTAATCATGACATGTACATCTGGCGTTGTTGTTTGCTTTACACAGCTCTGCCATTGTCAGACGATAATGTAAACACATCATGCACTCCAATTGTCAATGGTGTAATAACGTCAGATGTGCCATTACCAGGAACGCTCAACATAAATGTATAAATTTTTTAGTGAAAGGTGTGTCTCAGTTGCACGACTATACCGGCGTTTGACACTTACATTTATAGTTATAACACGTAGTTTATAGTTTTACATAATTAAGCAAATGCTAAGTCAAACATGTAACTGACATAAACACGTTATAAAACAGTCCGAGATTAAGTGGTTACCAGTTGATCTGTCAGTACCATCTGCATCACATGCAGACGGCGCATACCCCCACCCTACTACCCCCACCCTAAAAAAAGTCTCATTATAAACGTACGATGTCACTATTCTGAGTAAAACATATTTTCACCAAAAAATAAAGTTCCCCCTTATTTGCTGGTATTCCCATAGGCCAGTTTTTGAGGCCAGTTTTTGAGGGAGTAGGACAGCTTGAACAGCGCTTTAATTAAACAATATTTGATGTTTTTAAGCACTGAGTTCTAATTATTCCTTTAAACAGTTTCACAAGCAATACTCATTTATGGATGCTATGCAAACCTTAAAGGGAGGTAATTTGATGATTTTTGATCATCAAAAGCTGCTACCTACACAATCGGTGATGTGAATTTCTGTGATTTTTTCCAAAGCAACGCATAGAGAATACTGTCTTGGATAAATTGAGGTAATGTGTGTACATTTTATGTGTTTTTACCAAAAATGCATTGTGTAAGAAAAATGGGGATAACTCACTTGTGTATTGAACTTTTCAAAATAAATCGTTTGTTTGGACTATTGGTGGTGGCCGATCTAATTATTTGATATACATCATTTATTATTTCCTGTTTTGCTGTCTATAAAATAAGGGAAAGAAATAGGGGTACTTTTTATTTTTGCTAAGTATACATTCACATGGACGACAAATCGTGGTCAAGGTGACTAACGATGATATGTTTATATAAAAACATCACATTTATCAGGACAGATTCACAACTCTCGTTTTCGCTAAACGTAGGCTCTCGCACTTTTGATTCCAAACTCTTTTCAATACTCTCCAATTTGTTTTAATTTTATCGAATTGCTGTTACTCGTAATAACTTTAACGATCAGACATTGTTCAATTCATTATGTGCATCGGGAGAGTTGACACAATCACGCAAACATATTTAACGTGTGGAAAAACGAATTTAATCATGTAATGATGTTAACGTTTCCTCTTGGGTCCAAGACTCTACCAATAGACTACAGCGCTCTACTTCGCGCCCTCATATTCGTTAGAATACAACTGCAGCTACAGCAATATGTGAGAGAAAGGTCGAACCCATATTTCTAGTCTATTGAGGCTGTAACCGTTTTAATTTTGCCAGAAACCATAATTCTTCTACAAAGGAATCATTTTGAGCTGTATCAAGTTTCTGCGTACGTAGATTAAGTTTATACTTTTAGATACCTATTTCAAGTAACATAATGTAACATAAAGTATATTTGTATACGAAAGCTATTCAATTCATTGTCCATAGACGTACATTATAGCTCTGTACTGAGTTGCCTAATATAGGAAGCTATATGTGTGCTTACTTGTTTTGTAAGACCTATCATAGTTTTATAAAAAAAACATAAACAAACCATACATTGAGATTGTTTTGATAAAGCTGTTTGGGTCGAATGGTGCTGACCTACCTACTTGCATGTAGAAATATGAGGAAATTGTAAAATATACTTTTTTTGTTTGATTTTGCAACAAATTATGAATACATTACACAAATGTATGATTTAACCTTCATAAGTACTCTTCAAAAGTTGAATTTTAATTTTTTAGCAAGATGTTTTGGTTTGTTTACCTTGTTAACCAATCAAAACTAAGGGTTCTGAGTAATAGCTACGAATTTACCCTGGAACTTTTTCCCTGCCCGCTGACTGGTTGGTAAATGGTGTAGCCTGATCTAAAGGAAGTCAGAATCATACACCGTTGAACGAGTACGACACACACTCAGAACATATGTTATATACAGCACGTTTATGTAAGGTTATTTCTGAATTCAAGGTAGTCACCGAGCTCTACAACGTCTGAAAACACCTCATGATTAACCAGTATGTCTCTATATCTCAAATATGATTTCAAACGTGAAGTGTCTCCGTGGCCCGGAGGTTAACGACGTTGCGTTTTCAACCGTCTCACCTCTCACTGCTTCGTGTTCGAATCCCACTGGATGCTCGGCTTGTAAGTGACGAAGTATCGATTCTTACGGATGGCTGGAGGTGTACAGTACTGGTTCTACCCAGGAAATGTGGGTGGTCTGCCTCTACCATAAACAAAATCGACTGTCATTATTATATAACATTATATGTGTTGAAAATGACGTAAAACACCATACAAACAAGCAAACAAACATCAAATCAAATACTAAAATGTTACTATTATTCTCAAAAAAAAGAAGTGTTTTTTGATTGTTTTCAGAAGTTGATTTGTTTAAGTATACAGGTTATTTGGTGTTGTCCCGTTCTTTAAAACGCATCCGAATTTGATTGGTTAATCGATCAGAAATATCAAACCATACACCCCGTACCCATCGTGTCATCTTTGATAGGAAATGAATAATATAACTAAAAATAATAGACGTATTTCGATAAGCGTGTATAGTATAGACCTAAATACAATTCGTATCAAGTAGTTCCGCGTATTGGTTGATTCACTAGACCACTTCAGTTTTTAGTTTTTATGTTTATATCAATATCACATGAGGATTAATTCGTAACGAAGATTTCTAGCAGGGTCTATGAGAATAGTTCAACATACTTGATTTTATTTCATGATTTTGCCATAAAGCTATGGACGCTATACTTGAATTAGTACTTAATCATGGATATGCATGAGTCACGAGTCACACTTTTTCTTTCTGTAAATCATAATGCTACCTGTGCACAGGTACGATGTGCACTACTTGATATATATAAATCAAATGGTGTTCTGCGTTTGTAGTCTTAATGATGATAGCTATTCCATCGCGTTTTAACCAGTAGGAAATAATAAGGGTATAGGTATAATAGCGCATGGAATAAAGACACGCCTACAAACACTGTCGGGATCCGTACACCGGATCTTGGTCAAGACCCCGTTCACTAGTACGGAGTTTTGGTCAGCCATGTTGTAGAAAACGTGCGGATAACAACAGCAAAGGTAGGTTAACCACGTTTTTCTCCTATTTTTGTTCATGTATATGAATAATCAGTATTGCTATATGTTGCGGAAACATTTCCCCGTTCAAATATTACCGTACATTGTTGACATATTACTTTAAATGCTACAATTCGGATCAAAGAAAAACAATTGCCGGTGCTGAAATTCGCCCAAAGTACCCTTCAGCAATAAATATCTCATTAATTTTCAAGTTAATGAAAATTTTGAATTGGCAGATTTATTTGTTTTCCCAATATACGTCCATGTTCAAAATTTCAGCATCATTCATTCGAAATTGGCCGAGATATGAATCGAAACAAAACGTGCCCAGCGTAACTAATTCATATAAACAGACGCTGATTTGTGTACGGAGTCTTGTCTATGTACTGTACGGGGTTTTGCAATGCTAAGATTGTTTTCGCTGCTCTGCACTGAAGTTATTTACTTATATTTGTAGTAATTCTGAGACATTATTTAGGTCCTATATGTCTTATACCATTTTGTATTGTTAAGACGAAAAAATGCAGAAAACTAAAACTTAAAAGGGGTAATTCTTGAGAAAGACTCCGTACTTATTCCAAATAACTACAAGTACTACAAACTAAGTCCAGACGTATATTATTGTCTGTTAGAATTGATACAGTTGTCCAATTTTAGCTCATTGTGACCACAGTTAACGTCATATAATTTTTTTTCTCATTTACAACAATCCATTACATTGGTCAATGTTTATTCAACTTAGAAATGAGGTAATTGCTTTAATCCGCGAATCTAAGGAATCATACAAGTCAAAACTTACATCCCAGTTAACTGATAAATCAATCCCCACGGGTAAATGGTGGCGTATAGCAAAATCGATCTCTAAATTGAACAAAATAACTCAACCAAACTTTCCAATAAAAAATAACGGTCGTATTTTAATACATCCAGTAGACAAAGCAAACGCATTGAATTCTTCCTTTTCTGCAACATCTCATATTGAACATGAACCGGAATTACCTACTTTTCATAATCCCACTGACTATAAAATGAATGACTTTATTATAAATGAAACGGAAGTAATTGATCAATTGAAAATCTTGAAATTATCGAAACCTCCAGGCCCAGATATGATTAGCCCAAAGGTGTTAAAATTAGTTTTAAATAGCATCGCTGCTCCATTGACGCGACTTTTTAATCTGTCATTGTCCACTAGAAAAGTACCATACCAATGGAAACAGGCGAATGTAACTCCTATTTTTAAGGGCAAGGGAAAACCTGACATGCCGGGCAATTATAGGCCTATATCCATTACCAGTATTATTTGCAAATTGATGGAAAAAAATCGTATTTAAACACTTGTTCAACTATATCAAAACGAATAACCTTCTGTGCAAATGCCAGGCAGGCTTTCAACCTAGAGACTCTACAGTAAATTAGCTCATAGAAATATATAATAACATAATAAGCTACCTCGACGCTGGGAAAGATGTACGATTTATATTTTGCGTTTGACAAAGTATGGCATGCTGAGTTGCTTTTTAAATTAGCTAAATATGGTATCAATGATTCATTATGTAACTGGATACGTAGTATCTCTCTGATAGGCAGCAAAAAGTAGTCCTAGATGGATTTTCTTCACGCTTCAGTACTATAGATGCAGGTGTTCCGCAAGGCTATGTTTTAGGTCCGTTTCTATTTCTGCTTTATATAAATGACATCCCAGATGACTTATTGAATGATGTACGGTTATTTGCTGATGACACTTCTCTTTTTGTTGTAGTTGATAAAAACCCAGTAGAATGTGCCAACTCTCTTACAAATGATCTTTGCAAAATATCTGAATGGTCAAAAAAATGGGCTGTTACATTTAATCCTAAAAAAACACAAAAGCCTTGTTTGCACTAGAAGAAACTATAACCACCCACCAGTCTACTTTGATAATGATGTAGTACAAGACGTAGCGTCACATTGCCACCTTGGATTAACAATTCAGTCCAATGCAACTTGGTCGCAAAAAAAAATAGAAAATATATACGAAAAAGCATGTGCACGATTTAACATTCTAAGAATGCTTAAGTACAAACTTGACAGACATTCTCTATTGAAAATATATATCGCCTTTATAAGACTTATACTTGAATATGGAGATTCAGTATGGGATAACTGTACACAGGGAGAATCTGATCTATTAGAGAGCGTCCAAGTGAAGCAGCACGAATAATAACAGGCCTCAGATGCAATTCCTCTAGATCATACTTATATACTGATTGAACTTAGAAACAATAACAAAAAGAAGAAAGATCATAAACTTGTAACCTATTTACAAAATAATTTATGGCATAAGTCCAGATTACATGTATAAACTTAATCCAAGCCCATATTTACCTGTAAACAATAATTATAACCTTCGACTTCAGGATTAAACTTACGTCTCCTCTCTTTGTCGTACTACATCATATATAACAGCTTTCTGCCGAGTCAAATAGATTGTGGAATGCTTTACATTTATGTCGCTAAAAAGGCACCATCTGTTGAACAGTTTAAGCATAAGACTTAAGGCTATTGAACATAGGACTGACAGTCCATATCACTATAATATTGGAATTAGGGAATGATAAATCATCTCATTGTCAATTAAGAAATTACTCAAGTAATCTAATACGAGTCATTTATTGACCACTCTTGACAGATTCAGCAGTATGTCCGAAATGTGGCAATCCATGTGAGGACAATACTCATTTCTTTTTCAACTGTCCACTGTATACACAATTCTGAAATGATCTTACTTGATACACTAGCCAATCGTGTATGATGTCACGCATATCAACATTGACTTGATACTAACGATACGACGAACTCAGAATATTGATACTTATCGTCCACAAATACATCAATGTGTACCAGGGGATTTTGTAAGAATTATATGATGTTTGTACATGTACATATGTATATGTATTGTATATCTACTATTGTATTTTCAGATATGTTATTGTCACAATGCTATGAAGTTTTTTTTATATATTATCATCTTCTTGTCCTTTTATTATTGTAATTTTATTAGTTTGTTTGTCTGTTTTTCTCAGTTATCTTAAATTCCAAACTTAACTATTGGTTACAGAAACTCATACTAAAACCATTATATTTTGTAATAATCGGTACTTTTTTATTTATATTACGTATTGGTTTCCAGTATGATTTTTCCTTTCTGTTGATTCTTTTTTTTTCTCACATTAATTTTTCAACATGAAGTACAAAGTGTTTAATACTATACAATCAGGTACACATGTTTCAAAGATTCTAAGTTAAATTGTCAAAACAAATATAGTGTTGCAAACTGTCTACAATTCCTATTTTATGTATGTTTTGATATGAATTTATTGTTTATATGTACCTTGATATGGGAAGAGGTCTTACATAGGCATTGCCTTTGTCCCAATCCATTCAGTACTTGAATAAAATATTGTTTAAATAAAGTATTATATACGTCCCACGGCGTTAAAAAATCCTTACCGTATTTTTTCAACAGTTTGCCTTCAGGGTGAAATTAATTCTATGCCCCATACTGACATCATAAACTATGTAAAACTTTCTAAGCAAAGTTGGTTCTTAAACTACATTGACAACACATAATATAGATAAAGGCATGGGTTAATATTAATTATCTATATAGCTCGCATGATTATATCTGTTCAAGGAAATCTACGTTGATTCAGTTCTAATGACACTACATTGACTGTTTACAAACATTCAATGAATGTTTTATGTATTACATGTAATGCAAGTACCATTAAAACCATAGTTTCATACAATATATTTAAAGCAAAACTCCGTACATTAATAAATAATATTTGCAGTACTCCGTACACAAGTGCCCAAGACCCCGTACACAAACATTAATTTTGTTTCGATTCATATCTCGGCCAATTTCGGACGAATGATGCTGAAATTTTGAGCATGCACGTATATTGGAAAAACAAATAAATCTGCCAATTCAAAATTTTCATTAACTTGAAAATTAATGAGATATTTATTGCTGAAGGGTACTTTCGGCGATTTTCAACACCGGCAATTGTTTTTCTTTGATCCGAATTGTAGCATTTAAAGTCATATGTCAACAATGTACGGTAATATTTGAATGGGGCAATGTTTCCGCAACATACACCAATACTGATTATTCATATACATGAACAAAAATAGCAGAAAAACGTGGTTAACCTACCTTTGCTGTTCTTATCCGCACGTTTTCTCCAACATGGCTGACCAAAACTCCGTACTAGTGAACGGGGTCTTGACCAAGATCCGGTGTACGGATCCCGACAGTGACAAAGGGTATACGATTTAAATGTGGCGTCAGTAACGTTAAGATTAAAATCAACTGAGATCAAACGGATTGGCATAGTTCCAATACAACTCTATGGATTTGGTTGTAACTAGCACTCTTTACTAACTTGATTGGAAACATTAATAATATTTCAACAATAACATATTTAAACATTTGGTAGGATAACAAAGAAAAAATGAAACTCAAACTTTTATTTCATTATATGCAAGCAAGTTTAAAGTCAAAATTAAAGTGAATTAATAAATCCAGGTGCTATTTTTAATGTTTGATAAACACTAAAGTATGAAATTAAGTAATAAGTAAGTATTTTCTTTATTTATAGATGGTGACTCAATTGGCATAGCTAATCTTCCTTGAGGCCCTCTTAATAACATATTTACAATTATAATACAACAAATAAACGTAATTTATCGAATAGGTGTATGTATACTTATGAACACATATCATAGAATATGACAATGTGATATTTTAAAATGAAACGCTGTCTAAAATCAATCAAGATGAAACCTAAACATGCTACAATGTATTCATAACCATAGACACATTGGTGTAGTGAATACATCATTACTGCTTTTAACCCATGAAATTAACAATATGTAAAAGCAAACTAGACTATGGTAGATTTAGATTCGATTTTCACTTTTTACCCATTTCAAGCATTTGTTGGAAAATATTTTCAATGATGAGTTTTTTAATTTCGAGAGGAATACTATTCCATACTAAATTTCCAGAATATGATAAGCTCCCTTTGAATAGTTCATTATTTGGTTTAGGTATTATGAAATTTCTATTTGTAATTGATCTCAGTTGCATTGAAGTATTTTGCCCATTTACTTTCATATGAAACGAGTCTCTCAGATATAGCGGAGACATTTGATTTGCTATTTTATAAATGCAGTTAGCTTTTTGAAGAAAAACAATGTCTTCGAATGATAACATATTTAGAGAAGTACGCGCAGTTTCAAGATTAATACATGCATGACCTTGTATAATGTTGCATGCTCTTCTTTGTAATTTTGTAATTATATATACATTGATATTAGAAGAGTTTCCCCAAATAACACAGCAATAATTAAGATGAGGTTGTATATATATATATATATATATGCATTGTAGAATAATGAACTATGTACGAGAACGTATTCAGGATAATAGTCACAGACATGACGATATCTTTTTGTAAATGCAATGAAAATAGTTATTCCATTGCATATTTTCATCAATATTTACAACTAATATTTTATCTCCTGTTGTCGTTTTTAACACTATATTTTTTTCTAGAGTGTGTCAGAAGTTATGTCAACTTGATACTCGCATACTTTTCAGTTAGCTCTGATAATGTGGGTAATATAGAAATTGGACGGTAATTGTTAATTTAACAACCACTCGTAAAGAGTGGACTTACCTTTGCTTGCTTCCAAGTGGTTGGACATATACCACTAGATAAACGTTTATGTGATACTTTCGGATATAATATTAGCTGATGATTTAAGTAAACGAGGACCAATACAATTGAGTCCCGTTGCTTTTGATATATCAAGCGAAGATTAAAACTTTCTCACAAAACTTTCCTCAATATCAGGAATGGTAAATAAACTGAACGATTGTCAAGTTTCCCTTTAAGTATAATTACTGTGATACAAAATAAGGTACACGTTTAGAGTGCCATTATTATTTTCATATAGTTCACACTCATGTAAAGGAAGAAATATGGACACCTAAATGTATATAATTGCGAACTAAATTATAAGTACATGTACATGTGTGATATCCTACACATTAATTATAAGTACATGTACATGTGTGATATCCTACACATTAATTATAAGTACATGTACATGTGTGATATCCTACACATTAATTATAAGTACATGTACATGTGTGATATCCTACACATTAATTATAAGTACATGTACATGTGTGATATCCTACACATTAATTATAAGTACATGTACATGTGTGATATCCTACACATTAATTATAAGTACATGTACATGTGTGATATCCTACACATTAATTATAAGTACATGTACATGTGTGATATCCTACACATTAATTATAAGTACATGTACATGTGTGATATCCTACACATTAATTATAAGTACATGTACATGTGTGATATCCTACACATTAATTATAAGTACATGTACATGTGTGATATCCTACACATTAATTATAAGTACATGTACATGTGTGATATCCTACACATTTCGTCCTAAATGAATTGAATTGAATTGAATTGGATTTTATAGTCGCACCAACAGCTTAGGTCATATGGCGACTTTCCAGCTTCCACTGGTGGAGGAAGACCCCAGGTGCCCCTCCGGGCAATTTTCGTGCACGGGCGGGCACATGGGTAGAACCACCGACGTTCCGCAAGCCAGTTGGATAGCTTCCTCACATAAAGATTCCTAGGCCCCTGAGGGATCGAACCTACAGCGGTGAGGGGCAAGTGATTGCAAGTCAGAGACTCTAACCACTCGGCCACGGACGCCCCTTTATCCTAAATGAACTCAGTAGATCTCGTTGTATATTGTTACATTTTGATTTGCATGCATCTATAGACCTAAATGCAATACTAAATATTAACCATAATTCAATATTTAATATGTAACTATTATTTGTATTATAGTTTTTCTACATGGTTAAAGGGAGGGAGACCAGCATGCATGATATATAATTAAATATACACGTGTCTATGCATGCTCAGTTGTCTCCCCTCTGACACCAGTGAGCAATAGCTATCCTATCTCTCTCAACTTAAATCATACTTTCTTATTTGACTGTAGACTATTTTGTGAAATTTATCAGTTCTGCTCTGCACTATCATCATTTTCTCTCGCTGTACGATTACCATTTACAGATGAACTTGCATTATATATTATATCCATTGCTGTTTTATCTTGGAATAAAATAATTTGAATTGTTGTTGTTGTGTGTTGTTGAATGTTTGCGCCGACCTCTGACATTAAATTTGACGATATTGTTTGGTAGACATAAACGATAATGACGACGTAAGATACTCTCATTATAATATCTTCAAAACATAAACGTGTTCACGTTTGACAGACAGTGAATGTGAATGTAAGATAGCACCGGAGTAATGATCAAAGTCATTCTATCCAAGAAAAACTCTGTTTGTTAATAACAGTGTCTTAAACAGCACCGAGGTCCTTCATGTACGTGTTCAAAACCGATTTATTTTGAACCTGTACATATTTAATTATTGGAATCAGATTGGATTGTTTAATAGTATTTGTTTTCTTTATATCTTAGTTTTGAAACACACACGTGTTTTTTATTATTTGTGAATTGTGTACTGTCACATAGATTACGGTACGTATGTTGTTGTTTGTTTCTATCAAGAGTTTCCATTAAAATGCGTATGCGTCTTTATATATGGGGCCGTGATGAACAAGTGAATAGCATTTTTTCCCCATAATCCAAACTTCAGAAAATCGCTTGATGTTTTTAATGACGTCATCCAACGTCGACGTCGTTTTCGCGCAAAATAATCATCCACACAAAATGAAACTGAATGGCAAGATAGGAATTCCATCAAAAGCTATAAAAATAACAAAAATACAATGAAAAGTAATAGTCATACAATAAACATTGATCAAAAACAATATGAAAGTATACAATAAAAAGGTTATTGAATATGGCTAAATATTACTTGGAACTCGTTGTTTTGGCGAAGGATGACTCGCAAGCTCGTCGTCAAAACAACTCGTTTCAAGTAATATTTAGCCATACAAATGCAATAACCTATAATATTTTATCTTTGCGGATCACGCGAAAGGATTTATTTGAAACATCGTCATAACTGTTTTGAATAATCACGTGGCCTAACCGTTCGCCCTACTTTCTTTAAAGTTGACAAGAGTCAATGTAATGACTCTGTGTAGAGATTGGACGGCGAGATATCTCGCATCACGTCTGTTACATCGGAAACCTTGTTGGCACAGCCGACTGAGTTCATAACCGACGGCGGGTGTACAAAACTGTCGTCCTCGAAATGTCTAACACATAATCGTGATGCTGGTGACGGCGAAAACAGCACAATTTTTACATTAATAAAGCGGTTGGAACCAACGGCCTCCACCCATTTCTTCCGGTAGACCGGATCTTTCGGAAAGATAAAAAATCCTTTTCCTTTGTCACTTGTGTTACTACATCCAAATGCAACACAGTGCACCATTTCAAATAATAAATATATCCTGATCTCACGAAATAAACTACACTAAACACGAAGATTTCTCAAAATGATGTATCCGCGGGAGATATCAGCGCATTACTGACTGACATGTGGTAGGTGTGACGTCACACGCCAGGTGCGCTCGGAAACTACCGAATGGGGACGAAAATGTCCGAAGTAAAAAAAGTCATCAAAAGCACGTTTTTTAACAATTTTATATATTATCACAAGTTGGAATCGTTCGGAAACCATTTTTAATAAACATTTACAATAGTAATATGTCAAGTATATGCCAACTTGGCCTGGGATCTTTAAGGGAGTTATGCGTTTACAGCGTTAGTTTTCGGGAACACTTCTCTGCGGCTTCAGCTAGTGTTTTGTGCAAATATTGGTTCGTCAATGTACATTTTTGTTACTTCAAATTAATATAATGATACATATATTAAATGGAGATTAATAAACTCCATCCAATTAAACCGTTACTCGGAGAATGGCGTTCTTCCAGTAGACCCATTCGTCGAGAGGAAGTTGTCCTAGCCCGGTGCAGGATAGGGCATACACGTTATACTCATTCATATTTATTACAAGGTGAGCAATTACCAGAATGTATACCCTGCTTTGCACCGTTAACGGTCAAACACATCTTATTGGAATGTGTAGACTTTGATCCTATGCGTCAAAGGTACTACAATGTTAATACTATGAAAGAGTTATTTGATACTGTATATTTTAGTCTTGTTTTCGATTTCCTGAAAGAGATCAGACTATATAAATCATTGTAATTTGTTCTTATATATATTTACTTGTTTATATACCCGTTGACGGGCATTTGTTGATTTACATACATAGTTTATATTACACCTGATCATTCCTTATTTTTTTAATAGTTTTATCTTTATATATTTACATTAATTTTTAATTAATACTTCATTTTTCATAATTTTTTGCGCACAATATGACCTATTTATGTGTCGACCTGCCGTAAAACACCATTCATTCATTCATTCATTGTTTTATTTGTTTTACATATGTTCGTGCATCAAATTTTCGCATCAAACTATACAGTCTATATTTCATACTATGTTAGCCTATCACTATATTGTACAAATAAAGAAGATAATGGTGACGTAAATCATCTTCATGTCTAACCAATCTTTGCTAACAGTCCCGTTGTGTATAGTATACGTTTTGATAAACGGAATCGTAAGTTCAATAAGCGCGCTTACCATCTGCATCACTCAGAAGTATAATATGAGCCAGGCATGCAACTCCAAGGAAGTTAGACATGTTTGTAAATACAAGAGTTTACAAATTAAAACTGTTATAAGGTTAGCGACTAGAGCAAGTCGATGGCGTGCCATGTCATATCTCCGCACTTTGTAATCAGTGGCCAGTATGCACACTTGATCCAGTGAAAGCACAGTGTAAACAGAAACTAAGATCAAACAAACACAAGATACAGATTAAATTCTATATGTTGACCCCACACCATCACACAAGATGACCCTTTGGGCATTTTCTTTAACAGCAATACGTCAGTGCACTCCTACCGCAATAGCATTCAATTTGATATGCAACATGTCCCTGTTTGGAAAAAAGTATATTATTTTGACCCGGTCTATCTGAACAAGTCCCAGCCCATGACCCATGCAGTAACCCGTTACTAATTGACTGACCCTTGAGGTACTGATAATACATACAGCATGTCACTCTCCTACAGTTAATTATGGAGGAGTAATTGTACTTTTAAGGTAAAACTGCTCCCATCCCACTAGCCCCGTTCATGGGGGTGGGGGGTGGGTGGGTGTGTGAGTGTGTGTGTGTGGGGGTGGGGAGCACATTTAAAATATCCTTTGAACAGCACATCTATACATAATTTAACTTATATACCAACGTTTCGAGTGGATACCTCTAACGGTGTAGGGGTTTATTGTGGAAACTACATAAGAACGGGCCATCTTTTGTTTTCAAACATAGTGGGGATAATCTCTATATGCAGCACAAATAGTGCAGTCTATATTCATCGCACATGAAGTGTAGATGAATCAGTTGATCGTTTGTTCATTACTTAATTCTAGCCCATTGAATGATGCCGCTTTATATACTAGGTTCCTATAGGATAGTTTAATCATTTTTCTAATTAAGTATTTTATATATCATTCATGTCATTACAACACATTCTATCATCATGATCATATGCCAATGTATCATTATTATTAGAGATTTCCTGTTGATGGACTGTACCTTTATTTACATTCTCTTGTCAATTTTGGCACTAAATAAATGATAATAGCGAGGTTGTGTACACATAAAATCGGTCTACGCCTTCACTACTTGTGTATCGTTCTTTTCATTGTAATTTTGTTTTGCTCTTAGTTTGAGGTAGTTCTCATTTTACAGTGCTATAAGTTTATAAGTCTGCTTAGTAATCTTGTTAGTTTATAGGAACAATGCTATAATCTAAACAAAAACAACTGATGGGCAGAGAGAAAAATGAAGTAGTACTGCGATGGGAGTCCCTGGACGCTAACCGTTGTAATATAGGGAATTTACGATCAATTACTTTGATGTACGCGTGGGCAAGACTGATATTAGCTGTAGTTTAGAGGAGTGTTTTGCATTACTGTAGATCATGTGCAAAACAGCTCCAATAAGTATGTGTTTGTAGAAATAAATACAGATAGGACAACAGGAAGATCCTCTTAGAAAGCTCGAATTACGTATTTGAAATAGATATGCTTTCATAATTAGGATACTGCTGCTATCTATTCGTATATTTAAAATGATATGTCACTTTTCAGGATTGCATATATTTATGATTGTTTGTATATTGTGCAGTACTTTCTTTGAAAGGTCGTTAGTTATCTTGATAGAACTTTTGTGCGGACTCATTTGCTTTCAAATTGATAAAATTGCATACTATTTTGTTTAATACAAATCAAATCGGATATAATGTATTGTTACAAAGCAACTACTGGTGATTATTTCCCCCATTGTTACAAAGCAACTACTGGTGATTATTTCCCCCATTGTTACAAAGCAACTACTCGTGATTATTTCCCCCATTGTTACAAAGCAACTATTGATGATTACTTCCCCCGATGCAAGTCACTTCAACTAATTTGAAGATCTCGACAGGTTTGTTTGTTTGTTTGAATGAATGGTGTTCTACTCCATTTTAGCGCATTTTAGGCCATCCATTTTCTGTTTGCAGAGGCAGACCACCCCATCTTTCCTGGATAGAACCAGTACTGTATACTTACCACCATCCGTAAGAATGGACACTTTCTCACTACAAAGTTCAGCTCCCAGTGGGATTCGAACCAGCAGCGGTGAGAGGCGAGAAGGTTATAAGGCAACGTCAACCGACTACGGAGGCACTAAGATCACGACAGGAGTCGCATGTAATCAAACAAGGATGATATCTTCTAAATGTGTACGACGTAAGGTATCAGCAATCTCCAGTAGTTTTCTCTACTAAATGTGTATGAGCTAGTTCTTAGCAGTGTCTATGATTTGTACAACACTAAGTAACAGGCACCTTCATGATTTGTGTTCTCTGCTATGTATGACGTTAGGTAATAGTAATCTCCGTGACTTCCAAACTAAAGAAATGCATTTAACGTATTTTATATGCACATAGAAAGACCAAGCATCCTTGTGTTGACTAAATGGCTCGTTTATTTGCTTCTACGGATTACTTATTGTTAAAATGGCATACATTGTTATATGAAAGTGTGTTTTTTTTCTTTTCTTTTTTTTGTCTTATTCCGACAGTCACTTTTTCTATTTCTTCTCCTCTTCTTGTATCGTTCAACAAAAACGTACCGATATACGAACGTTGACTGTTTACAAAACAGTTTATTGTTATTTAGAATTGTCAATCAACCATGTATTGGTCAGCAGGTTTCTATTGCCAAAAAAACCGGCAAATATTTAGTTGGAAATTTGCATATGAATAGTGATGTCGCCGGTCAACCTTCGTATAAAAGTAAACCCCAATGTGTTCTATTCAATTATTGTCTTAAGACTACTTTCTTTGTAAAAAAGAGAACAAAGTGCTCCTCTCCAACACTCAAGTTATCGATCTCAGACGCATACGCCTACATCATCATTGTATCTAGTAATAACACAAACAAGTAGCCATACGTTGTTGCTAATAAAATTCAGATAGTTGTAATACAATAATGTATTGTGGCATGTATTGTGGCATGTATTGTGGGGAGCAGGTGGCTCAGAGGATAGCAATTTCGACTCTTTATTTGGTCATCACAGGTTCGAGCCTCAATGATGCCACTGGGTTACTTCAGTGTGTACTTAGACAAGATGCATCCACTAGCCTTGTCTGTTGGATGTGGACTTAAGCCCATTGATCTCTTTTATCGGATTTATATCCGTCCTTCGTCAGTTTTGCGCCCAGTTTGATCTTTTTGTGTGTCCACCTGCCGTAAATTCCGGGTCAGCTTGAAAAAAAAACACGCACTAGTAAACAGGATGTTACTGAATCGTTACACAACAATTCCATTTAGTTTGACAAGTAGTGCAAATCATTAATCCCATTATGTGGTCCGAGTATTAACTTTCATACCCCATCCAACCCCTTCTCCAAGAAGCAAAATCAGAGTTGGCTGGGATATAAAACAAAACCTTAAATTCGGTTTAAAAGTTTGCCTATTGTAAAATTAAAACATTTAAAAGGTAATTTTAAACAGGTCATTGCATATTTTTTTCTCCATTAAAACATGTTTATAAACGTGTTTTATTGTCGAAATATCCGTTATAAAACCCTGCTAATATAATATTTCCCATCGCTTAATGGAATTAAGGCGGGACCACGTAATGGTATCAGAAATTGTACAATAATAAATCTCGCATATAAACAATTATGTCTATTGATTAAGAAACAAACTTGTTTACCTTTCTATAAACCCACGTGATTCTATTTATTTTCTGGTAGTAGTATAGATATGTATCATTCTATTAACAGCTGCATAGTGTACATACAACATATAGCGGAAACTCCCGAGTTGCGTTTCTTTTTTTCCTTTAGTATATTTACGAGTAAAGTCAAATCCATGACTCCATGTCAGAAGCAAGGGCTAGTAGACACCTTAATATTACAAAGTATGCATTACTGTTCGTTAACGCTTCTGAGAAACAACAACTGTGGAACGTAATAACAGAAATTAATGAATTAAAACTTTACAATCAGTTCATCCTTAATGCTCCTCGAGATCAGATATACATATTCTTATCACGATTCAAATACTTTTCAACAACTGAAATTGAACGTGACAACATGTTGGACATTATTTTGTAATGGTTCACACAAAGTTTAAATATATATAGTCAGATTATTGTCAAAACAAATAGTGTCGATTAATTATTATTGGCGAAGTTATAATGCAAAACTATAGTGTAATACTGCCCTGTTTATAATTATTTCTGTTCGAGCATGTGCAAGTGATTGACTGCGCGCGATTATGTGGAACATTACGTGGTCCGAGTATTAACTTTCATACCCCACCCAACCCCTTCTCCAAGAAGCGAAAACGGGGTTGGCTGGGGTAACAAATAATACCTTAATTTCGACTTAAAATGTTTGCATATTGTAAAATTAAAACATTTAATAGGTACTTTTAAACAGATTATCGCATTTTTTTTAATAAAACATGTTTTGAAAGGGTTTTATTGTCGATACATCTGTTATAAAATACTGCTTATATAAGCTTTCCAATCGCTTAATTGTATTAAGGCGGGACCACGTAATGAATATGATTGATTTATGTATTATGCAAATTTGTTCAGTTTTGCTCTATATATTTGTGTACCATGATTATTAGTTGTGTTTAATTATGTTGGTATCATTGTTTATATAAATATACATGTATAGCTCTCCTATCATAAGAATTATTACACTATTGCTGTCAAAATCCTCATTCACTGAAATCCGATCTCTTGAACATATCCAAATTGACAGATAGATGGCTTGTCAAATGTAATCATACAAAACCAAATCTTTTTACTTCTTATCTAAAGTAAAGTCAATTCCCTATGGACATCGACCCACATGCATTTATGAATTAACAAATAATAACTGCATGTGGGTCGATGATCATAAACACCTCGGTGTATTTCAGTCAAATGAATTATCCTGGCACAAGCACATCGAATATATCCAATCAAAGGCATGGCAGAGGATTACTATTATGCGAAAACGTAAGTCCAGATTTGATAGAGTCTCCTCAGAAACTTTGTGTACTTTATTGCATGCTTGGTTGTGGACCCATATACAGTTCGTCACTATGCTTTCCTCTTTAATTGTGCGATAACCGGACAGGCTGTCTACCTAAAGCGCAAAAGGACGGCGACATTTGATGTGTGTCTGCAATCTTGTATTGTCGTGCCCTCAATGGTTTATTCTCTTGTTGCTCTGGCTTCTGCTAAGTCACTGAGTACCTTCTTTGTGGCTTTCTAGGCTCTTCTTTGTGGCTTTCTAGGCTATTGTTTTTTGTATTTATATATACACGAGCATCTTTATGTTTTACTTATATTGCCTCTTAATGCTGCCTTGTTGGTAAGAGAATAGATCAAGGCACTTATGTCGTTATTTACACTGTCCCATTTTATTGGGATGACAGTAAGGTAAGTGTGAGGTTTGGTGCGCCCTAGAACCTGGTTTAAACCTCCAGCGGCCTTTTTTGCCACTGACCGTTCGAAGGCGGTAGCCTATTGTCAACCCTTGTGTGTTTGTGTGTTTGTGATGTCTTATCTTACCTTTTATTGATCTTTATATATAGTTGTTCTTTGTTTTTTTGTATGTTTATGGTGTCTGTCGTCCTTGAATGCTTCTTTTCCTGTTCGAATTTTATATCTACTTTTTCCTTCATATGACCAGTTTAGAATACGGAGATATTCTAATTGATAACTGCACACAATCTGAAAATATGAGTCTAAATACAAAATGAGGCTGCCCAAATAGTAACTGAAGCAACAATGCGTGTCTCTTATGAAAACCTATACAAAGAAACTGGTTTGGGAAATCTCTGAAAAAGGCGCCGTAAGAATAAACTTTTATAAAACTTAACGATAAACCACTTCATATTTCCTCTCTGAACCTGTTCCTCTTTCTGAAGATATATATATCAAGGTATAACTTACCAAACTCTACAAATATCCAAACTATCAATGCCCATACCAACTACCACTATGATTATTTTCTCCTCTCCGCTATTCGCAAATGGAATAACAAAAGAAACACGGCACGCACACCGAAACAGTTATTTCCTTCAAAAACTCACTTAACCAAAACTCACGTAACCGTTACCGGTAATAATAATAAAATTTCAAAACACTATCGCTTTGGAGAAAGAAACATGGAGCTATTGCACACTATACTGAGTTTAAATTGCAGATCGCTTTACAATGATCTGTTTTCCAAAAACATGGTGGACTCGCCTTTTTGTACATGCAGACGTGTAGAAAACGGCAATCACTCCTTCTCTGAGTGCAATAAGTTCACCACTATGCTGTCATCCCATTTTATTGGGATGACAGTAGGGTAAGTGTGAGGTTTGGTGCACCCTAGAACCTGGTTTAAATATAAGAATTGTTTGCTAAATTCATTATCCAGTCTACCAAATAGTACATTGAAAACACTTCTTTGTGGAGATCAAAATGTACCGCACGATACAAATATTCTTACCTTCGGTGGGGTACACAATTATATGAGTATTATAAACTCAAAACGTTTTAACTCATCGATCGATTCATTCGTTTGTTGAACTCCCAGAACAGCTACACCCACCTTCCCCTGTGTCGCCCACAAACTCCTCATTTTTAAAAATATACAACGGAGATTTAAATAACAATTAAATTTGATTGGCATGATCTACTCATTTATTTTTTGTCTATTTGATTTTCGTATATTTCAAGTTACTTTCTATGTTTTCCCTTTCGTTATTTTTCCTTATTCCAATTATATCTAATGCTATCGTCATGTGTTCATGTAAACTGAACATTATTCTAGAATATATACCAAGAATCCAAACACCATTTTAAGTAATTTAAAAAAAAAAATTGTTCATACTTCCAGAATGTATATCAATTGCCTACAATTAATATCATACCTAGGAGAAAAACATCATAATTATATTACATTCGTTCTTTTCTTCTTTCTTTCATTGTGAAAGAAATAAGTTTGGCACATAAATAACATGGTATATCCTATTGAGCAGATGCAAGGCTATGTGCCTCAGTCGCCATTAGCGATATAAGTAACATAATTAACCAGTGAATTAACAAATATATACAGGATATTATTTTTAAAAGATATCTGCGAAAAAAGTAGCAACATATTTTAATTTACCTGCATTACAGAAAGTATAATTTCGTTTTTATTTCAATATAAAGGGAGATAATTTTAAAATTTAAAACTTTGGTTCGTAATTTCATTATAATGACAAGATGAATGTCAATTATTTTTGCGTTTTATTTATCGCTCGAAACCCAGAATAGTTATTTAATAAAGTTTAACCCTGTTCTTGATCATATTCTTATTTTTAATGTGAAAAATGTGGTTTTATATAAATGGGAGATAACTCTGATACTTACTGTGAATCACACATAATAAGTGAAAAACAAGACCACCTTCTGACATGCCAAAGTTATCAAATGTTTCACATTTTAAAATAAACATTCAGTTTCTTTAGCTAAAGCTAGATATGCAAAAGACCGTGCTAAAATTATTTCTTTCAGTAAAGTATGTTATAAAAAACTTGTGAAATAAAATGTTTAAACCAACCCAAATTCGCTACAATACGTATACAAAAGGAAAATGAAACACTACTCGGGAATTTTAGGTATATACTGTATGTACAACAGTACAATATGCTGTTATTAACCATTTCGGAAAAATATTAAAACAACACATAACACACCAAATGTTATCCCTTCAAAGAATTATTATTGGTAGAATACGCGTTTGGCTCAAGCAGACAAGCAGCTTAAAATGTAAAATTGTCCAATCTCTTTACATTAAATACAGTACTGAAATGGCTCAAATGTTCAAAGCGGAACTTCAACGTGTATGAAATAAGTGTTGCAAAGAGTATTTTGATTGAAAAGTCTGCAACAGCAAGGTTTTGTCCTTTCTCTAACTATTTGGAACCTTTTTTTTTTCAAAACGTCTTGGTAATTCTGGTGGAATTAAGTGTGCAGTATATACATTATATAGCGGAAATTCCCGAGTTTCTTTTTTCCTGTAGTATACCTAACATAGAGGCGAACAGTTGTAACTTATTTACACCCAAATTCCCGTCTATTAATATTGACCGGTTCTATAAGACTGACATCTGAGAAACTAACCACATTTTTTCTGTCTAAAATAAGATCGTGTTACCTCTAACAGTGTTTGTGCTTTTCTCTTAATGCCTGACATTCACATAATAAAGGAAGAACGCAACACGTCCTCAGCTACTGTAATGTAATTTGAAATATACTCTATAAAAAAAGTTTTGGACCATGGTGGTGTTCGAACCCGTACAATGATCGCTGAACCATGACATTCGACCATAACCCTTATTATCTCAGTTGATAATTCACAATAGATCAACAATCAACAATAATTATCGTTTACAATGAAAGCTTGCGAAAAAATAATAATCGTTTTATTGGTTACTCGAATGTGTCCGTAACTGTTACTTTTTATGGACTTTGCAACATTTTGTACAGACCCTTTGTGTGTTCGCGATATTTTTTTAAAATCAAATCTTGTTTGGAATTTAATGTTTCTGGTACCAAATTAACCGGGTAGGGTAGACATTGGTTACTAAAAAAAGTTACTTAAATTCTGTCCACTAGTTTTATTTTATATGACTTTATATACCCTGGTCCAAAACTTTTTTACCGAGTATAGCTAAACTAAGTGTAGGTATTGCATGTGACTAGTCTCTATTTTGTCATAAATGTGATCATTTTGTTAAGTTTATTGTCCTTTGCAAAATTCGTGTTCTTTAATAAGCCCATGCAACACATACTAGTACAATGACGTATTCGTGTTTGAGTATGTAAATATCACATCCTCTTGAGGGTGCTAGTGGATATTATCAGCAAGAGAATGTAATGTCGACCGAGGTGATAGCCGAAGTCGACATTATCATTTTGAGGGTTGATAATATCCACTGGCACCCTCAAGAGGATGTGATATTTATTTTATTTTACCGAACACATACTCCTAATATACTAATATACTCGATAATGAAGAAAAAATTGTTGTTGTTGTTAAAAAAATCTATATTTAGAACTGAGCTTTTCAAAAGCTAGCGGGCTGATATTTTGCGCTATCAACCGCTATATGACGTGTTGAGGGTGATAGCGCGAAATATCAACCCGGCAGGGTATGGGGATTTTACATGGAGTGTTTACAGGGAGGTATAATAATTCCGCGTATTATATCTGCTTTGTAGCAGATACCTCTCCTATCTGTTCTGCACGCCATACTCATCCGTGAAACACATCGATTTTGCACTTTTAGCGAACGAGATATAAAATATTGCTTAACTTAAAAGGTGCATGCGTAGCACGTGTATACTGATTATCTGTGGTTAATATCACATTAAATGCAGCCTTCGGTGCATATTGGCGTGTGTTCTTTCTTTATGTTAGATTTATCGTTGTTGGCGAGTACAAAACACATACATAAGTGTTACCTTCTTTCAACATTGTTCGTAATGAGTTTTATTATGAAAGTAGTAAAGGCTTTATGTTGCGCATTCTCAAACTTTATGAACGTGTGATCCTCTGTAGTGATACATTAGCGTACTTTTAGTGTAGGGATAGCCTTTGAATATGTATCGACAACCAACATCAACATTTTGTTCGCTCTTCAACACAAAACCATGAAAAGCATGATTACACATCGAGGTAACACAATACTCAATTATTTTAATATACTGAAGCGAAAAAGAAACGCAACTCGAAATTTTCCGCTACATATTGTATATACTGCACACTTAATTCCACATAATATTCCAAAGAAATTTCAAGATGTTTTGTAAAAACAAAATTGCAGGTACTTATAGAAAGCACACAACTGTGATGGTATAGACGTTTTAATCACAGTACACTTTGTGACAATAAATTCATCAATGTTGAAGTTCCTCTTTGAAAACTTGAGCCATTTCAGTATTGTATTTAACGTAAAGAGTTTGCAAAATTGCGCATCCTAAGTTTGCTCACATGCTTGAGCCAAACGCGTACTCTGACAATAATGAAACTTTGCAGGAATACTTTTTGCTGTGTTATGTGTTGTTTTAGTCTTTTTTTCCGAAAGGAAAGGTCTTACCTAGCCATGTGCCATTCGATTAACAGCAGCATATTGTACAAACAATATATAGCGGAAATTCCCGTGTTGAGTGTCTACTTTCAGTATAGTTACATTTAGTATTTCAAACTGTGTATTTTGAGCTTTGTTATGCTTTCTTAATAGTGTAAAAATCAATAAATGGTGTTGTCATACAATGACATCACGTGCCCAAGTGGTTGTCCCTTCGAAGCCCGGTTTGTCTAATTGTTCATAATATGACCTATGTCAATAGTACCCGTAAACTCTAACAATTATAAAATATTTATATTTTAGACCATTCAACGGACTCAACGCCTGTATGTTATTATTACAATATTAATAGTATTTAATATTCAATGACATATAATAAACTAAACAAGACAATGATATGCGTTTGCAGAAAGACATTTTAATCAACTCAATATACATGGTAATTAAATCAGTAGGCCACGGACTCTGCTGGTGGTGGTAAGGACTGGTTCAAGTAAGTTAATACACCGAAGTAAATATCCACCGATGTTCCATATATTGGCACGAGTAACCATGAATCACGTCCTTGTACACACATGTATGTGTCGTAGAAATGCGCTATTATAATCGTCTTGAACACAGCATTTACAATAGATAAAGATGGTCCTTTCACGCCAATATCTGAAACATACTGAAAAGATCTTCAAATTTCATGTAAACAAATTAATATCAATAACATATCAAATATATATTTATGTTACATCCATGTCAATATTTTTGAGAGGTTCACTATTGTACTTTTCCAATTTTGTGCTATTGTATAGCGATGTGTCTTGCTTGCAAACCAAACCTCGACTGACTTATTAAAATGACCACTACACTGCGTGGTCATTTAACGCCAAATACATTTCAACGAAATTCATGATTATTACAATACTCCTCAACAGAACGCTTGTATAATTAGCTACCACGTGTTACATATGAACACGTGATACTTCTAACGTCTTACACATATCGTCTGCTTTCAAGTTACAGACCGTCTTTTGAACTTAACAAATATAAATATCTTTATTACATGGCACTTGGATGGCACTTGGATGGACGTTTCAGACAAAACGGTGCCATATATGTCTTCGAGATACAGGAATATCAGGGTAGCCCTAAAATATATAATGTAAGTAATTGTAGGAAAATCAATAGTTGTCTATGACACATACTATACTAGCAGTTATGCCCACATGAGGTATCTTAATGTATACTCACTGGCATACCATCTGTTTGAAACTTCTCTGAATTCCATATAAAGGGGATACATTTTAAAATATGAACATTTACCAATAACAACTATGTTAAATACATTTTAGAATAGATTGAGTGTAAAGTAATTGTTCCACCCCGTTTATTAGTCGTTATCTAAATGGCCATAATTCAATAGTACTTTAAATGTGTAGTATTGTAGTATACATTAATTGAATTCTACCGTGGCATTAAAGGGAAAAGGTCCATAACATTTAGCAGTTTAGCTTATAAAGCACAAAATAATTACGTTAACAAACATAAAACACCAACCATTATTGAATGTTTACTTGATAAAACCAAGATTGTTTGACGGAATTCAATAATGGTACGAAAAAAGAAGAACCGCTTCGTGGGGTTGAACTCGTAACCTACACTAAAATTACATTTGCGGGTAATAATAGTCGAACGTCGCAATAGTCGAGCTCGCTCCCAACTGAGCTAAACTGACCAGACGTTTTACGTAAGACATACTGTATAGAAAACCTACTATGCTAATGGCTGTCACGTGATCAGCGCAAACTGTAAATATGTTGGGTCCCACATTGTTTACAAATAATAAATAAAAACTTTTTTTTCAAAATCACGAATGTATTACTACCGACTTCGAGAACAGTCTCAATCAAACCGAGACTGCAATATTTCGTATAATTATGTCATGTATGGCCGTTTCCAAAGGTCCACTCTCATACTCTTTTATCTGGGTTTATGCTCATGTTTTCATGCATACATTTCGCTGAATAAAAATTAGACAGCTATTTGGTTTAATATCTGATTTCTTACGTCCCTTTAAGTAGATATTATAACTAGCAAATACGTTGTATATGTATCAGTTACACTATGTCTATATAATGTAGTGCTGTGTGATTTGCTGTTTTACTTCTGTATACCAACAATATATATAACCTGAAGTTCAGCAATACATATATCATATTGTAGTTTGTTTAAGGACATATTTCGAGACTATTGTATTTGGGGTGGTGAGAGGGGGGAGAGGGAGAGAGGTGTGTGTGTGGGTGGGGGGAGGGGAGATAAGTTCTATAGGTAACTGTAAATCACTGTTAGCCATGCTATTTCATGCGAACATTGTGATATTCAATTTTGATTCAGATTATGAGGCCCACCCAATAAAGCCTATTTGTGTGCAGTAAAATATAAACACACAACAGAAAGTTGTTCATTTAATGCTTTGCTATGATTCTTGTTCTAGAAACAATAAAAAAATATCCGACAAGTTTTGTATTTAAACTAGATAAATTATGAATATGCTTTTCTAAATTTCAAAGATGTGTTTAGCATTTTTTACCCAAGACAATATCTAATATAGCAATGTAACACAAAAGAAAAAACTACAAGTGGGCCTCAATTTATAACCTGAGTGGATTGGTCATGGAGCATGCTGTCAGTAAATAAACAAGATTCTCATGCTTTTTCAAGGACCATGTAGCGATAGGAAATATTAGGAAATATTTCCTTAAAGCTACAGAGTCTCTATATCCATCGATTTCTTCTTTGTAGCAGTGTCTTTATTTTTAATTCGTTTTCACCAGCTCCTTTCGAAATCGAGTATTTAAGCGTGCAAATATAGCGCGGGAAATTATTTACTGTATATACATCGACAGGTCACATCGTACACAGGTAGATATTTCGGGGCTCGAACACACACCTTCTGATTTCAAGTCCGTTGCTCTATCCACTGCACTATAACGTGTGCGCACGCTTTTTATTACGTAATGCCTATTTAGTCTTAAAAATGCTAAAACATATCAATAAATAGCAGTGGTCTAGTGGTTCAGCGTACATCTTTCAAAATTTACAAGTGAAAGGCTGTTGTTCAAATCCCGTTCCGGGCAACTATTTTTTTATCAGATATATTCTGAAGCCGTATATTTATCGATGTTACCTGTACGGAGGCTATAACATAATAAATGCGAAATTTTACGCAAAAAGGACGTATTACTTTTTGGGTGTTCGTCTATTTGAAACTACTTCACACGTGACTCATTCATATTCATCAGTTATTACCAGTTAAAATAGGGACTGTACAGCTTTAAATATGCAACATTCTCCATCTGTCTTTAGTTAAAGGAAAAATAACGACATAACCAAACGGCGGTTTCCATATCCGTTTCAACAGAACCTTCAAATGATCATATCTTCATTGTTTATCATCCGATTTTGATATTTCTTTCATCTGTATTCACGTTTTTTCAGAACCCTGAATAATAAAGATGGTTTAGCTGTCTCATCGCTACATTTCCTTTAATTTACACGGTGTCATGTTCATAAGCTTGTGCAACCGACCTTAAATTTATGAATTTAAAGAATATTCCGATTTCAATTTAAAGGCGGCGTTCCAATCAAGACGTATACGATTTATCAAACAGAGGATTCGGAAAACTTAGTTTCAATAATAATTGTCATATTAAATAGTTGCAATCTCATTAACTTGAAATCAGATCCTAATTATGATTTGATATTCGCCACTTCTACGATCTGTCATTATTCCTTTCGGGGTCGCTTCCATCTAATTAGTACGCATGAGCCGCGAAATTAAATTTAACAAATAGAATCCTATTAAATTCGGCAACAGTTTTGAAATAGTTCGGTTCAGAGACACGATAGCATGGCGTATTTGTAATTTATTCCATCGTTTTGGCACGAATTACTCGTTTTCTCGTTTTGTTGTAATACATACTGAAAAGGCCATCCCTTGGAAGCAACAAACACAAATAAGAGAGAAAAGTAGCGGACTCGGTTTTATTGAGTATATTCAAGGGAGGTAACATAAGGTGCAACACCTCTCACGCCATTAGCACTGGCTTAAGAATTATTCTAATTTAAAGCAACACATCTTGGTCTTGCATCATAACTACATGGGAGTTGCCATTGTTTTCGGATCATTTGAAATATATTACTTTTATCGCAAGATTCGTTTCCTTAGTAACTGTGATCAAAATATTGTGAATGGTATTTTCCATCTGATTGGCTAATGGAAAGTTCGATTAGACGTGACATCGAATCCGGTGTCGCCATCTCCTATAACAGAGTGTATCGTAGGGTAATGGAGGGTTTACTTCTAATGAGATTAAACTACGTTGTTATTGAATAACATGTTCAGCTTATAGCTAAACTGAAACTGAAAGCGATATGTTCATTATATTAAAAGTTAGATATTCACAAGGGTAGTTTCTCATTTCATCAATTTATTAAAAATGCTCAACTAACTCAGCAAAAAATGTTTGATCATAAAAAGACACTCATACAGAGTACTCAAATGCCAAATTGTCGGAACCAATCAGATTTATTCCGTAGTAGTTTCGTATGAAATATCTTAACATTGTATGGTTTAAAACAATGTTGCCTTATATAAGGCTCGAACCCTGAACCTTCGGTTCAGTAGACACATTAGACAACGCTCTAACCGTTGGTTTGTTGTGGTACTAAAACGTATATAACAAATGCCACGATCTGCAATCCGATTGGTTCCGATAATTTGGCATGTGAGCCATCTCCATATCGCCCCAGGCTCTTAAATCTATAGATCCTGTATTTAAATCACTTTCGTCTTTGTAGGCGTGTCTTTCTTTGTAACTTCATGTTCACTAGCTCATAGCGAAATCGGGTATTTAATCGATCAAATTTAGCGCAGGATATTATTTACCGTATAGTCATCGAGTAGTGCAAATCGTACATGTAGCACTATAATTTGCGAAAGAAAACAAGTTTGCCTCTCAAGGGACTCGAACACACAATGTTTTTCCTAATTGACAATCAGTTTCAGACTGCCGTTCTAGCCACTGAACTACAGTTACTTCTTGAAAATATGGTATAATCAATTAATACATTTGAACGCACCCCATACGTATCAGTATAGAGTATATCATGTCGCTCATGTAAATTAACCATGCGCGATGTAATGAAATATTTTATCAAATTCAAACTAGGATTTCGTTTCAAAACAACTTCATCTCGATCGTTTAATGTGCGGTTGATAAGTTTGTGCACGTGTCTGCGCTAGTTATTGCGTAATACCTATTTAGTGTTAAATGTGCTACAACGCCAACAAATATCCGTGGCCTAGTGGTTCGATCTACATAAACAGGAACAAATAAAAGCGAAACGTTACTGGTTCAAATCGCGTTCTGGAAGCTATTTTTTTTTTATGGAATATAATCGGAAGCCGTATATTGAACGATGTTACCTGTACGAAGGCTCGATAAAATGTGATATTTTACTACAACTATAAGTTTTTTTATTGTTGCTCGCCCTATGGCACAAGGCCTATTTATTTATTTATATATGTACATTATCCATATTTTGTCTGATCATTGTTTCCTTGTTTAATTTACTGAAATGATATTTTACGCATCAATTTTGGCTTATATACTGACTTTTTTGGCCGCTCGTCGAATTGAAACTACGTTACCCGTGACTCGTTCCTGACTCGTTCCTGTTCAGCTGAAATTATGCAAAGTGCATGTACATGTATACCATACACAAAGGTAAAGCTCTAATCTTAAAGACACATTCTGCAGACGTGCACGTATTATGAAGAGTATTTTAAATGAAAAGTTTACAGTTATTAGTATGCTTGATGGAATTGTTGTGTAAACCACAATCAACTCGATTGCCTAATTCTTTGATTGTGGTAAAAGCTTATTATGAATGATTAGCTAAAATAAAAGCATAATGTGTGTTGCGTGAACCTAAAATAATTAAATTATCGGAGAGGTAAATATGTCGTTCAACAATTCCACCGTTACTCTGAAAAGAAAATAGTTGTTTTCTTCTTGTTAGGTTAAACGGTTGCTTATTAAACAGCATAGATAGAAAGGCGCGTGAGGATACAACATACAATTTCACAAAGCATGGCAACTGTTACAAACGACACATGTCCAAATATTCAGTTTATCTTAACTGAGCTGATACATTGAGAAGGCGTATATATAACACTTCTTTACATAAATCAATTACATTTAATCACAATTTCCTTAACACATATCATATTAAATTCGCATGAATCAAATGTCACAGCTTGTTACATAAAATTATATCATATAATGTCAATATTAGTACAGACATACATGTCTATTAATCCACCACATATTTTAATAGTTATTTATAGTTGCAATTCAATTGCTGACTACTTTAACTTAGTTTGTCTACCACAGACTTTAAATAAACAATGACATAGATACCCGTTGTTGAGTGAAGACAAGTTTTAACACAGTAAATGGAAACACTTCAATGACAGTCAAGCCAATGTACATGTATTACCAATGTGCTTGCATTATTCACGAAAACACGTTTCTAAGTAAGATTGTCAATATGCTTTTTAACATAACGATTAATTTGTATAAGTTTACATGACATATAAGTTTACAACCATGGCATATAAGTTTACAACCGTGACATATAAGTTTACAACCATGACATATACGTTTATAACCGTGACATATAAGTTTACAAGCATGACATATACGTTTACAACCATGATATATAAGTTTACAACCATGACATATTACACATAACGTGGTCCCGCCTTAATTCCATTAAGCGATGGGAAAACTTATATTAGCAGGATTTTATAACGGATATTTCGACAATAAAACATGTTTAAACCGAACTATTTCAAAACTGTTGCCGAATTTAATAGGATTCTTTTTGTTAAATTTAATTTCGCGGCTCATGCATACTAATTAGATGGAAGCGACCCCGAAAGGAATAATGACAGATCGTAGAAGTGGCGAATATCAAATCATAATTAGGATCTGATTTCAAGTTAATGAGATTGCAACTATTTAATCTGACAATTATTATTGAAACTAAGTTTTCCGAATCCTCTGTTTGATAAATCGTATACGTCTTGATTGAAACGCCGCCTTTAAATTGAAATCGGAATAGTTCTTTACATTCATAAATTTAAGGTCGGTTGCACAAGCTTATGAACATGACACCGTGTAAATTAAAGGAAATGTAGCGATGAGACAGCTAAACCATCTTTATTATTCAGGGTTCTGAAAAAACGTGAATACAGATGAAAGAAATATCAAAATCGGATGATAAACAATGAAGATATGATCATTTGAAGGTTCTGTTGAAACGGATATGGAAACCGCCGTTTGGTTGTGTCGTTATTTTTCCTTTAACTAAAGACAGATGGAGAATGATCAAACATTTAGAAATATATTGCTTTCTTAGCATTATGTATGTTTGGTATTCCAACACAAACAACTGGAACTTATCTTCAAGTGTATTGCAAAATAAACATATTCTATAGTTAAAAGGAATTCTACTGGGTTAACCCATCTACCCGCTAGAACATAATAGAACACTTCATTTATTTAAACCAACATTTGGGGAGCATATATCAAAAACATGTCCTTCATCTGTATCGACGGTATTTAACAGCGTGATATTGTGGCGTCTTTATTTCTGTTGTATTGCAGTGCGCGGTGTTATTGGAGATCATTTATATTTTTAATATCTTGCCTTTAACAAAGGAGATTTTATCACCCCGTCTCGGTAATTTCAGTTTACAAATAAATGAATCCTACAACAGCAAATATGACTATGAGCTTGTTTTAGAAGACGTCTACATTAACAGAACACATATAAAGCAATAATAATCGGCTTAGATGATGTCTAATCTTATTCTCGCAATGAAAACCACATGTGGTTTATTTTCATTATAAATGTGTTCGTCTATTTTTTTTCTATTTGCTTAGCTTTCTAAAAGATAAAAGGTTCTACATAGTGGATATATATCTTCTTGGGTAAAAAGGTAAACAAGATCTTAAATTCAGAGATGAAGACACTTAAATAGCGTACGTGCCTGCAAGATAGCGATACTTCATTATTTATTACACACTCGCAGACATGTTACTTGAAAACATAGATCGAGACAATAAGATGAAGGAGTTATTACAAAATATCATATAATTATATCATCAAGGATACTACGATTATCCACGGCTTCAGAGAGGAAATAATTGTGTTTGGGGCATATTCAGGCATTAGTCCTCGCATGGTTTAACAAACTCGATATTTTGCGATGCTAATGGTCCTACTTTAACGGATAAACTAATTATTCGTCTACTTAATCGTTTATGTTGTCAAGTTTCTATTACACTTTTTATAAAGGAGACACATGCATATACTGAAACGCAAAAGAAACGCAATACGGGCATTTCCGCTATATATTGTATGTACTGCACACTTAATTGCACATACTATTCCAAACAAACCCCAAGACGTTTTGTAAAAAACGTTGCCGTTAATTAGAGAAAGGACACAACTGTGATGTTGTAAACGTTTTAATCGCACTACTACTTGTAACAAGAACTTCATAAATGTTGAAGTTGCTCTTTGAAATACTGAGCCAGTTCAGTACTGTATTTAACGTAAAGAGTTTGCAAAAGTTTACTCACATGCTTGCTCTGTCAATAATGAAACTTTGAAGGAATACTATTTGCTGTATTATGTGTTGTTGTTTTATTATTTTTTTCCAAAAGGAAAGGTCTTAAGTAGCCATGTACCATTCATTTAACAGCAGCATATTGTACATACAATATATAGCGGACATTCCCGTGTTGCGTTTCTTTTGCGTTTCAGTGTATATGCATAAAAATAGAGATTTACGCGGCTGTCGTGTGACTATAGCAATAAAAAATATTGAAATATGTTTGATACATATATCTTAATTTGAACACTCATAGAGATTGACCCATTGATAGTTGGAGATATAAATAAAGTTAACATAACATTTTCTATTGTTTTTCAACCTACTTGTACGAGGATCGTTCGAAAATCTAGAATACATATTGATTTTCAGGAAAAGAAAGAGAACTCTGTGTTTTAAACGCTGTATCTATGCTTTATAATGTGCATATTTCTTTAAACCGTGTATCTAATAAATATTACCACTACCATGCGTGTGTAGCAGTCTAAAACGTAGCATGACGTGACGACGAATATGCTACTCTATAACATTTTATTGCATATGCGTTTTATTGTACCTCGCACAAAATTCTAGGCATCTCATTGTTTGAGTGCGGTCACGTGGTGACCCCCTGTTTTCCTATAGCGGTTCAGTAAATTTCTTAAAGGGTCACTGAAACAATATGGACTACAATTTCGATTCATAGTTTAAATCCTTTGCAAAGAGTTATTTAAGGCGTTAGTAACAAACATAATCAGTAAATTAATAATTTTACAATGTACCTGTCAGGACGTCAATGTCATTACGTTAAATTGCGCGAAAGTCTCAATAACGTTGACGCTCCATTAAAATGGGTTAACAATCGCTGTTTGCCTTAAAAAAGGTGCTCGATGCAATACGTCAGTTATTGGGTTTGTTACTGACCTCCTAAAGAAATATGTGAGGTCAGTCAGATAAATAGGGTGAAACGGCTATTGCCTCGCCACCCATAAATCTTACTGACCCCACATATTTCTGTTAGAGGTCAGTAACAAACCTAATATTATTGCCGACACGTGTTTAACGGGGAGCGTTATACATCGGCTGTAGCACCGCATAACGCTCCCTCCGAATAACGCTCCCCGGGGAGCTTTGTATACTCAATCCGCATGAAGCTCCCCAGCTTGAATAAGAAAGAGTATGATAGTGGAACTTTGGAAACAGCCGAACACGATACATTCGAAATATTGCAGTCTTGGTTTGATTGAGACTGTTTATGAACGGTAGTAAAAAATACGAGCTACCGCTCACGCCCTCTAGCCCCGGGTTTGAGTAGAACCCAATATCCATAAAATCAATAGTACATAATTTTAACCATCCCGAAGATGGCATGCATATGGCTGTGGACATGGAGTTTACTAGCTCCCCCCAATGTCGTGCGGCGTATGGTCCCAGTATCTAATAAAATTATATGCCCCGAAGAGCGAAATAAACATAATGGAATTTAGTTGGGAGACATAAAAAATACAGCCATTAGAACAAGAACAAGACATAAATAATAAGAAGAAGAACAATACATCAATAATAATAATAATAATAATAATAATAAATAATAATATTTTTATAATATTTTTATAACATTATTTTAAAGCTCCCCACTCCTGAGGATCTTTAAGCGGATGTAAGATACGCATAATGCTCCGCTGGGAGCGTTATCCGCGGAGCATTATGCGGAGGGAGCTTTATACGGTCTAACAGAGCACCCTATGATGACGTCTACCTAAATCCTTAAACGATAGTAGCGTGTGATGTTTCTTTAATCTTGTCGTGTCGTACCCTTATTGTTAAGGCTTCTGCCAAGTCATTGAGTACTTGCTTAGTAGCTTTCAATGCTTTCGTTTTTTTATATTCATTTAAACATAATCATATATGTGCTATGCTTATATTGCCTATTAATGCTACCATGTTTGTTATAAAATATAACCTGGCGGGGAGGTCTTTATTAACACTGTTCCGTTTTATTGAAATGACAATAGTGTAAGAGTGAGGTTTGGTGCGCTCTAGAAACGGGTTTAAAATCCCAGTGGTCTTTGTTTGCCACTGACAGTTCCAAGGTGATAACCCTATCGTCAACCCTTTTATGTGTATGATATCATGTCTTGCTTTTTATTCATTTCTGTAATTATTGTTTGTTTCTGCGCGTGTTGTTGGTTGACTATAGTTCCTGTTCGCCTTTCTTTATCTATTTTAGTTCTGCACGCATTTCTCATCCGTTAATTTCCATTCCTTTGACTAATTATCCAATTATCCATGTTCACCAAATCCCATTTCGTCACAGCGTGTGTCAGCAGCATTCTCTTTCTGAACATAACAAACATATGTTTTACAACTGATTCTTCTTTGACGTGGAGGCCTCTAAATAACCTATACTGTGTTGATGAGCCGTTAAACAACATTCAATTCTTTGGCGGTGGAAAATCCGTGTGTGTTCATACATGATTGCCTGTAGGGTCGTAGTGATAAAGCCATACCTATTCAATCGTCCGGTAATGGCTGGGTTCCTAACGCTCATTCTACATTATACTATTAATAGCGTAGCGCACTGACGTTATCATGTTTTTATCGACTACTTTCGGACATCCTCGTCGTTCATCGTCATTTGCAGAGATCCTGCCTTCACGAAATGTGCAACTTATATACAAGTGGCCGAGACGCCGATAGCCATTAAGCATTGGTTTTTGACTCGGTTGCTGTTTCGTCGAGATTTGCTCAAACTTCTACTATGATTCGTTGTCCGTTCTTTCATCTGACGTCAAATTTACGTTTAACAACTGATCGTCTCAAGAACGATGCCAGAAAAGTAACGTTTCTTACGTGATCCGGTATGCGGCGTTGATGGTTACAATGCTTGTATAACTGTATCACGTGTAGAACAATTGCATTTAAATAAATATCAACGGATTTAATCGCTGAATTCCAAAGAAAAATCTACGACATCCTTGATCGTATATTGAACATTGTAAATTGTCTGCTTCATGGCTAAATATTTTAGAAAATGTTCGTTCTAAGGTAGGATCTTATTTTCTGTGTCGCACATTTCAATAGGACCAGTCTATTAGTAAGGTATTACACTACGGAGCTTTGATGTCTTGCGCAATGACATCAAAATTACCTCGGAATACGCTTGAAATAAAAAGAAATTTGAGAAAAACATATAGTCCGGCTTTATTGAATTTCAAAGTTGATTAGTAATTAATCCTTAATCCTATCACTACTATTCAACTTTTAAAGTAATATGTGGTGTTTTCTCTTTTCTATAACTCCAGTTGCCCACCATGTGATTGTATATCAGGTTTTGTGAGAGATATTTTCAAAATAAGTTCTAACTGACCGTTCAATGGCGGTAACCCTATTGTCAACCCTTTTATGGTTTTGCTGTCATAAACCTTGCCTTTTATTTATCCTGGTTGTTTCCATGCGTGTCTTTGATTGTCTGTTGTCCTTGAATGCTACATTTTCTGTTAACCTTTTTATATCATTTTTACCATGGGTGGCAGCCTGTGAGTTGTCGGTGAAATTAATGTTATTCTATTATGTAAATTGTTAAAAAAGCACGCACATATAAAATGCAGTTCCCTCATACATGTGTCATAAATGCATTTGTTTAAATGAATATAGACCACAGAAACATGCAGATGCAATAACACTGGGTTATGAGTAGAGTCAAATAAACTTGTGCCTCCTTTTCCTTTTTTAAGATGTATTTTTAAATAAAATTCTCCTTTTCAAAACACATTATACACGTTAAATTTAAATAACAACACCACAAGCAGTGTGTATTAACTTAGAACTAGAACTCAAAATGTGCAGCCCCGTGTTAAATTTAAATAACAACGCCACAAGCAGTGTGTATTAACTTAGAACTAGAACTCAAAATGTGCAGCCCCGTGTTAAATTTAAATAACAACACCACAAGCAGTGTGTATTAACTTAGAACTAGAACTCAAAATGTGCAGCCCCTTGTTAAATTTAAATAACAACGCCACAAGCAGTGTGTATTAACTTAGAACTAGAACTCAAAATGTGCAGCCCCGTGTTAAATTTAAATAACAACGCCACAAGCAGTGTGTATTAACTTAGAACTAGAACCCAAAATGTGCAGCCCCGTGTTAAATTTAAATAACAACACCACAAGCAGTGTGTATTAACTTAGAACTAGAACTCAAAATGTGCAGCCCCGTGTTAAATTTAAATAACAACACCACAAGCAGTGTGTATTAACTTAGAACTAGAACCCAAAATGTGCAGCCCCGTGTTAAATTTAAATAACAACACCACAAGCAGTGTGTATTAACTTAGAACTAGAACTCAAAATGTACAGCCCCGTTTGGTTCCCGGGGGCCCCCGTTTGGTCACGGGGCAAAGAATAGGGCCACTGCAGATCCTTTTGGAGGGGTAGGCAGAGGGATAGAATCCCCCCAAATTCATGTTCATTTCATCATTTTTTGTTCATGTTCATTAAAGGTCTTCATCATGATCCCTGCATTGTTTCAGGTGCTATCTCGCTCGCATCAAAAGAGCAGTGGCAGAAAAACAATAACGTGGAGTTTCTACGATAGAATTTGCAGCAACTCTGCAGTTCAGGGTGAGAAGGTTTTAGGCCCATTTTCCATATTTTATCTCGATGTACACGGAAGATGAGCCTGGCATGTTCATGCCTGTTAGGCGCCATATAACCTTTTCATGTATTGGTGCGCCTTAAAACCCCAATTCAATTCAAAATTTGCAATGTTTATCATTCCACCGAAGATCAAATATGTTTATCATTCAGTAGAAAAAATACACTGAATTAAAATGACCGAACAAATTGATATATATATATATATATACTGTTACAGTGATGTTAACGTGCTATACCGTTTTATCGCGCTTTAAAACGATTCGTAGTATAAATATTTACAATTTAATTTAATTGGGAGGATATCATTACAGATTGAACGCGTGCTTTACATTCTCAATTTAATATAATCCTGAGTTATCCTAGTGTACGGCTATGTTTCTTTGAAGTTAATTGTTCGTTTTACTGCCCTTGCTTGATGGAAATGTGTCCTGATATTTGTTTCATAATAGTGTATTTTGAAATAGTCTGCGCTAACAAGCACACGATAACCGTTACTTGATAGAAATGTGTTCTTATATTTGATTCATTATAGTGGAAAGTGTAAAAAGGACATCTTACAAGGGACGGCGGTACGGGGCTTATTTTATTTATATTACAAATGTATAGAAGAAGAAATTGATTGCAAAGCATCAGGGCGGCGCAAAATGTTTCCAAAAGGAGAAAACAAACATATGTATTTATTTGCATTTTTTATTATATAACAACAAAAATGTAGAAATATTTTAAAAAGTATAAAAAGTTATATGGCAACAGTAAGCAATTACAGGATAAAGGCACATACTTAAGATATCAAAACATATTTAAGTGTTTACATTAATTGCTGATGATATATATGTCTAGAATGTTAAGAAGATTTTTAGAATGTTGACGTAGTTTGAATTAAGTAAAATAAAACACCAAAATAGAAGCTGATATGATCAGTGAAATGTGACAAATGGCTGGGGTAGGTGGACATGTATTCGGAAGAAGTGGTTTGTAGTAAGATATCAAGCAGTTTGGTTTTTTGAATGTTTGACACTGCATTTTGTTATAGGTGTATGCTACGTAGGGCTGATCATGAGATTTTCCTGGGTGAAAACCAGTTTTGCATGGCCTGCGTCAGAAAATAGCATGCTCAAGCAAAGTTTTCGTTATCACAACTACGTAGATCTTTCTCTAAATTCTACGACCGCAACGAGGGCCTGCTGGAAAAGTACAATACCAACCTTAAAATACTTCTGCGACTAAGCATATCTCAACCCTCATTTTATGGAGATGTGGTCTATAAACTTCGAAAGTTAAAGGGGTCTGACGGGTTTCCTGACCGCTTTACAAATTTAATGAGGAAGTTCGTCAGAAAAGGATATAACCCTTTGGTTTTACGGCGCACTGCATGTTTAGTGATTGACCCCTCTACAGTCAGTCATTACGCTTCATTTTTCACTTGTGCGATGACTGGACTACCTCTTGGGACTCTATGATTGTACCTACTGAGGTGCATGAGCTTTCGTCCCTCGGGTTTTCTGGTCGTACCCTAGATTGGTTTTCTCTTTATCTGCAACTACTATGGTTGTTCAGTACGATTCTGGATACATCCTGAGATGTTTGTTATTTTGTATGTGTTTCTTTAGTTGGTTTCTCTGGATGTGGACTTTATCCTTTTGATGGGATATAAAGAAGGATAAAAATATCGGACAGGGAAAGCAGCATTCAAGGACGACAGTCAACCACAAAACACAAAAACAAACACGCAAACAGACAAACGTTTTGTTTACACTGTCTTGTCTATTTGGGCGCTGAAGACAGGATAATAGCGAGGATTGTGCGCATATAAAATCGATTCAAGCTAAATCGTAGGCCTTATTGCCTACTGACCGTTCCAAGTCGGTAACCCTGTCTTCACCACCCTTTCTGTTGTTTTTGTCTCTTTCATTGTATTATCAAGTCCTTGTTTGCTGTACAGTGCGGACCTACGATGCCATTGCATCCGGACGCTGTGGTTTCTATAGGACCCTTTATCTCAGTTTTTCAAAGCTGTATATGTTATAGTTACTAGAAGAAGTGCACCTTAACATAAAACTTAACCAAATACGCAGACGCCGATCAAGGGATGACAATAAGTCGTATTTCTTTCCAAAACCATAATGGCTAAAAACACTGGACCTTAACGGAAAACTTAACCAATATACTAAGTTAAAAAAGGAGCATATCTTTTGCAGAAAGCAGCACAGAGTAATGAAACCTGATATGCTGGGTCATGTTATGATGCAAAACAACTG
>JAWPHD010018366.1:0-40233 GCA_037043455.1 Cyrtodaria siliqua | reverse complement strand
ACCTAGGGTCCTCAAACTTGGAAGGATGGTTGGTCATGACAAGTAGATGACCCTATTGATTTTGGGGTCACTAGGTCAAAGGTCAATGTTGCGGTGACATTGACTATCAAAACGATGTCCGATCAATAACTACAGAATGGTTGGACCTAGGGTCCTCAAACTTGGAAGGATGGTTGGTCATGACAAGTAGATGACCCCTATTTATTTTTTTGGTCACTAGGTCAAAGGTCAAGGTTGCGGTGACATTGACTATCAAAACGATGTCCGATCAATAACTAGAGAATGGTTGGACCTAGGGTCCTCAAACTTGGAAGGATGGTTGGTCATGACAAGTAGATGACCCTTATTGATTTTGGGGTCACTAGGTCAAAGTCAAGGCCGTAGGTCTGTCTGTGTCACAAACGATGTCCGTTCAATAACTAGAGAATGGTTGGACCTACGGTCCTCAAACTTGGAAGGATGGTTGGTCATGACAAGTAGATGACCCTATTGATTTTGGGGTCACTAGGTCAAAGGTCAAGGTCGCGGTGACCTTGACTATCAAAACGATGTCCGATCAATATCTAGAGAACGGTTGGACCTAGGGTCCTCAAACTTGGAACGACGGTTAGTCATGACAAGTAGAGGGGTCACTAGGTCAAAGGTCAAGGTCGTGGTGACCTTGACTATTAATACGATGTCCGATCAATAACTAGAGAACGGTTGGACCTAGGGTCCTCAAACTTGGAAGGATGGTTGGTCATGACAAGTAGATGACCCTATTGATTTTGGGGTCAAAGGTCAAGGTTGCGATGAAACTATGTCCGATCAATAACTAGAGAATGGTTGGACCTAGGGTCCTCAAACTTGGAAGGATGGTTGGTCATGACCAGTAGATCCCTATTGATTTTTTTTTTTTTTTTAATTTAGATTTTTTTTTTTTTTTTTTTTTTTTTTTTTAATTATTTTTTTTTTAAATATTTTTTAATTTTTTTTTTTTTTTTTTTTTTTTTTTTTTTTATTATTATTTTTTTTTTTTTTGATTTTGATTTTTTTTTTTTTTTTTAATTTTTAATTTTTGCATAAGAAGTTTTAGGTTCGGCCCTTTAAAAAAATAGGGTCGGTCGGGTTACTTGAACCACATATATTTTTTTATGTGGCCTTACTGATACAGATAGTACATACAGTCACAGGGATATTGAATATCAAAACGATCTCAGATCAATAAAGAACAGTTGACCTAGAGTCGTCAATTATGTCTGTTCGGGCGAGTGGGGGAGCCATACGTTTTTGTCCCATGGACAATAACAATTTCTAGTTTTTATTTTTTTGTGGATTGTGATTTTTTTTTCTTTAAATTGGGAAAAAAAGTGATTTTTGTCATTGGAAAGGGGCCGTTATTTGGACCCGTGGCACTCCTATGAAAAGCCCTATCCTTTGATTGTTAACTAATTGTTATATATTTCAGGACCTGATTGATGAATTTCTAGATAAGAGGGCAAAGCAGCCGCCAGATATCAAAATAATCGATGGATCATATCTCAAATGGGTACCTCATAACAAACGAATGACTCAAACACAACCTCAGACAACTTGAGGCAGCAGAACAAATCTGAAATGAAAGAGTAAGAATGATCTGTGTACAAGTGAGTCGAGGCTGTTATGTGATATACTGACACACGCACAATTCCTCGACTGTGATGTGATGTACTGACACACGCACAAATCTCGACTGTGATGTTATGTACTGAATTCTACAGACTAGCCAGTCTCCCGTCCAAGTGTTGTCTCTCAATATTAAAGACTACTACTCAATCTCACCAAGACTGATGGATAGATCTATAGTTTTTCTCAACCAGTCTGATAAATAGTGTTTTCTCAATCAGTCTTGACAGTGTTTTATCACCTAGTCAGATACAAATGGTTTTCTCACCTAGTGTGGAAAAAACTCTATTTTTTTTAACCAGTCTAATAAATAGTGTTTTCTCACCAAATCTGATAAGAACAGTATTCTCAGCCAGTCTAATAAATAGTGTTTTCTCACCCAGTCTAATAAAAACAGTTTTCTCAACCAGTCTATTAAATAATAGTGTTTTCTCACCAAGTCTGATAAAACAATTTTCTGAAACCAGTCTGATAAAAAGTGTTTTCTCACCAGCCTGATCAGTTCATTTTTTTCACCCAGTCAGATTAGATGTATTCTCACTCAGCCAGATTAGTTTCCTCACCCCACTTGATTTGTTCATTTTTCTCACCCCACCTTATTTAATAGTTCAGTTTTCTCACATCGTCTGATTATTGATGCATGTAAATGCTTATAATATATGAATATGATCAAATGTGAGAGGTTCGTGGACATGTGATAGTGCAGGAAGGCAAGTTATTGCTGCAAACAGAAATGTTATTGCTGCAGAAAGAACTGTTTTCTCCACTTTTAATTTTATTTAGCATATTTTAACAAAATATTTTATTGTCAAAGTATTTGTTTAAATTAGATTTTTATGATTTTCATGTGTTACAGAGGTTTGTTAACACAAATGCTTTAATATTTATTTATGGATTATAAACACAGTTGCATGTTTGTTATATATGAAGGAGGAAAAAAGGTTACTTGAAATAAGTGTAATTTTTTATAATAAACACATCAATTGTCATACATTTTCTTAAAATAAATATCTGTGTACATGTATAATAATGTTTTGAAGGGCAAAATTCAATAATTTCTGAGTTGCAATTACTTTCGAAAGTGTATTTTTGGTGACATGGTGACGGTCCAATGGAATTGTTTTCCATGTAATATGCATTGAAATAAACGTATCTTCTGTACAGTCTTATATTTACTTGTGCTAAAAACTTAAAGTTTATAAAACATAAGAGCATACTGTTGAAATTAGGTCTCGATCCATGTTGTAAATAGTAGCGTCTCCGTGGACGAATGGTTAACGACGTTGCGTTGTAAACCTTCGCCTCTCACCGCTGCTGATTCGAATCCACCTGGGGGCTCGACTTGTAAGTGAAGAAGTGTCGATTCTTTCTGATAGTGAGAGGTGTACAGTAGTGGTTCTACCCAGGAAAGTGGGTGGTCTGCCTCCACCACAAAAAATCGACCGTCGTATATAACCTTGCATGTGCTGAAAAATGACGTAAAACACCATACAAAGAAAACCCTAGTAAATTACAACAAAAGGCAGGTAGCTCTATTCTGTGACATGCATGACGTCATGAATGAGGTTGTATACTTAAAATGGTGTCAAGTTCTTATTAAGTATGCATTAATCTTTCAATAACATTTGCTTGAGAAGGTTTTCCATAAAAGTAAACATTTGTTAAAAAACATGTCCCGGTGACAAGTTTGATTCCATGTCGCCATAGAGACGGTAACCTCAGTCTTGTTCATTTATTTATGTATAGTTGATAAAGAGTCCATAAATAAACATGAAAATTTAGGTCCATATAAACTTGTGTGGTTAGCGAGTGTAGAATAGGACCATTGCAAATCCCGAGGCAGAGGGGTACACTTTGCAGCAGTTCTGCAGGTTGAAGGCCCATTTTCCATATGTAAATGAAGGATGAGCCTGACATGTTCATTCCTGTTTGGCGCCATGGTATTGATAGTGCCATAAAAACCCAGTTTATTTCAAAAAGGTTGAACACTTCTATTGCCAAGCCCCTCAATAATAGATAATAAGTCTTGTGCCAAGCACAGACCCGTTCATCTTTATAAAAACTTGATTTCGTCAGGATTGAAAAAATCAGAATGTTTGGGTAACTCTTGCCACCCACATGAATTGATTCTACTGCAGTTACTTCCCCTATAAAAACGAAATGTGCCGGCATATAAGCCTCATGACCCGTGAAGTGAATAGGTAAATATGACCAGTGTAGCATAGGTCTATAGGACGTAAAACAGCTTTTCTCAGCTCATGTATTTTAGATAACTTTAAAATATTCCAGGCTTGAAGATATACGTATGCAGTGGTGAAATGATTTGGTGCATTTTTCCATGCAAAATGTATCGCTAAAGTGCAACACATCCCAGAAAAAAAGATTCTTTACTACCCTAATAAAGTGTGAAACGAAAAATTCATACTGTCACATTAAATTGAGATATAGATATTTGCTGTTATAATAAATGGTTCGGACGAAAGTGAAAATGTAATCATATCAAAGTTAACTAGGGAAGAAAAAAACTATAAAATAATTCACGGGCAGAGGACAATAATTTCAGAAATTTTGCTATCAGAAAAACTAATAGGGTAAATCTAAATCAGAAACTAAATAGACATTTTCTTTTCATTTTTACGGCGTCTCATGGCCGAATGGTTAATGACGTTGTGTTGTAAACCTTCGCCTCACTGCTGCAGGTTCAAATCCCACTGAGAGCTCGACTTGTACGTGAGGAAGTGTCGATTCTTACGAATGGTGGGAGGTGTACAGTACTGGTTCTACCCAGGAAAAGTGGGTGGTCTGCCTCCACCACAAAAATTGACCGTCATATAATCTTTCATGTGTTGAAAATGACGTAAAAAAACATACAAACAAAACAAATCATTTTAAATTTCTATGATTAACCCAAGTGATTCTATACGTCCCAACCCTCTGTATTGATACTGTAATCTGAGAAGTGTATTCAGTTTTTAAGTAACATATTTGTCATTATCATTGTTAAATATCCTGTTTTTTATCGACCGTCATGGACTGTAATATAAGTTTGTATTTTTTGTTTATATCTGAAATATTTATTTGATGCTGTTCTTATTGTTACTGAATATACTTCCGTCTGAATACTTGATTTCATTGTCTACTGGGCGCTTGGTCATTTCTCTCATTTTTGATCAAGCTTATTGTTCTGCGGGTAAGAAGGTTCTAGTCCCATTCTCCATATTTTATCTTGATGTAAATGGAGGATGAGCCTTGCACGTTCATTCCTGTTAAGGCGCCATATACCCTTTTGGTGCTCCTTAAAACCCAGTTCAATTTCCCATGTGGTTGCCAGGGTAGAATACAACCACTGCAAATGCCGCTAGAGGCAGAGGGGTAGGACCCTTCTTCATGTTCATTTTATCATGCTCATTCAAGGTATTCATCATGACACCGCATTTGCAAACGTGGAAAAGTGGCTCCATCATAAATGGAGTGTCTACTATAGAGTTTGCAGCAACTCTGCAGGTTAGAAGGTTCTAGGCCCATTCTCCATATTTTATCTAGATGTAAATGGAGAATGAGCCTGGCACGTTCATTCCTGTTATTCCATATACCTTTTGGTGCGCCTAAAACCCAATTCAATTCAATTCAATTATCAAACTTATTAAAGTTGGTCATTGTTATGACCCCCCATGTGGTTTTGCTGTGCCACAAGACTGATGGCAGAAAACGACCATCTTGGCTTCGGCATAATTGAAGTGTTTACCGTAGAATTTTGCAGCGGGTCTGCAGTTCAGCAGGTGAAAAAGTTCTAGGCCCATTCTGCATATTTTTATGCAGAGGGGTAGAACCCTACAAATTCATGTTCATTTTATCATTTTTTGTTCATGCTCATTAAAAGTCTTCATCATGACCCCTGCATTGTTTCAGATGCCATCTCGCTCATATCACTAGAGCAGTGGCAGAAAAACTATAACGTGGCTCCAGCGTAAATCGAGTGTCTACAATAGAATTTGCAGCAACTCTGCAGTTCTGCAGGTGAGAAGGTTCTAGGCCCGTTCTCCATATTTTATCTCGATGTACATGGATGACGAGTCTGGCATGTTCATGCCTGTTAGGCGCCATATAACCTTTCATGTGTTGGTGCGCCTTAAAACCCCAATTCAATTATTTCAATGTTAATGGATAGTGGACCTGGAATGTTAATGTTTGATGGCACCAGATGACCATTTTATATTGGATTGCTGTAAAACCCAATTCAGTTCACCTGAAGACTGGCCACTACTTTCAGCTGTGATGTGGTTTGCAGTTAATAAACATATTTAGTTTTGGCAATGTTAATGTTGGTTTTTGGTTACTAATAAACTGTTTTCTAATTAAAGATGTTCCGTAAACACTCGGTAAAAGTCCAAGAAATTAATATGTATTTTCCTGTAATTACAAAAAATACCATATTTAATGTCGGCAGATACTTTAGAAGACAGTGTTAGCAAGTATTCAGAATTGTTGTGTATTCATTGGAGCAGTTTTAGAAATATATCTGTTGATTTTATTTGATGATAAAGTAGGGAGTGATGCATTTGTCACATGTACAGCTAAACTCTTCATATGTTTGGTTTGAACCTGTAGAAATGCAATAGAACAATTCATTCTTTTATTGTGTCACCTGCATAGCATGGCAGACACTTAGGGATCACTTTGTCCGTCGTCTGTTGTCGTCCGTCCGTAACGCTTTAACCTGCAACCTAACCTTGAGAAATATTTGACCTAGATGTTCATGAAACTTCACACACATCTTCATCTTAACCCAAGGAATGTTGTTACACATATCCAATAACACTGACTTTCATTTAAGCCGAGTTATGCCCCCATTTATAAAACTTAAACCTGCAACCTAACCAAGCTCTGAAATAAGCACATGGCAAGCGACACAAGTATTCCGTGGAACACCCTTTTAGTTTTTACCCATGATGCTGCCTTGCATTGTTTTTAGCTCTTACTGGACAGTTGTTTTTTTTTCCAGCAAGTTCACCAAAAGAAAATAAGAAGACATCTCCAATCAATGAAACAGTATTGCTGATAAAGTCACCGGCACCCGATAATCAAAAACCTTGTCCGCTCCATAACTCCTTTCCCCTTGAAGTAAAGTCTCATGAAACTTTCTAGGTGAACTGCCTGTGGTGAGAGGATGCACCCTATCGATTTTGAGGTCAGTAGGTTAAAGGTGAAGGTCTCCGGGACCCGATAATGAAAAACCTTGTCCACTCCATAACTCCTATACCTCTGAAGCAAATCTCATGAAACTTCATAGATGAACTGCCTGTGGTGAGAGGATGACCCCTATTGATGTTGAGATCAAAGGTCACCGGGACCATTAATGAAAAACCTTGTCCGCACCATAACTCCTCTCCCCCTGAAGCAAATCTCATGAAACTTTATAGGTGAACTGCCTGTGGTGAGAGGACGATTCCTATTGAGTTTGAAGTCAGTAGGTCAAAGGTCAAGGTCACTGGGGCCCGATAATGAAAAACTTATTCCGCTTCAAAACTCCTCTTCCACTTAAGCAAATCTCATGAAACTTCATAGGTGAACTGCCTGTGGTGAGAGGACGACCACTAATGATTTTGAGGACATACTGTCAAAGGTCAAGGTCACCAGCATCCGATAATGAAAAACCTTGTCCGCTCCATAACTCCTCCTCCTCTGAAGCAATCTCATGAAACTTCATAGGTGAACTGGTTGTGGTGAGAGGACGACCCCTATTCATTTTGAGGTCAGTAGGTCAAAGGTCAAGGTCACTGGCACCCGATAATCAAAAACATTGTCTGCCCAAAACTCCCGTCTCCTTAAGGCAAATGTCATGAAACTTTATATTTTGAACTGCCTGTGGTGAGAGGACGGCCCGTATTGATTTTGAGGTCAGTAGGTCAAAGGTCCCCGGAACCAGATAATAAAAAAACCTTGCCCGCTCTATCACCCCTCTTCCAATGAAGCAAATCTCATGAAACTTCATAGGTGAACTGCCTGTAGTGAGAGGACGACCACTAATGATTTTGAGGTCAGTAGGTCAAAGGTCAAGATCACCAGCATCAGATAATGAAAAACCTTGTTCGCTCCATAACTCCTCTCCCCTTGAGTAAAATCTCATGAAACTTCATAGGTGAACTGACTGGTGAGAGGACAATTGCTATTGATTTTGAGGTCAGTAGGTCAAAGGTCAAGATCACCGGGACCGGATAATGAAAAACCTTGTCCGCTCCATAACCCTCCCCCTGAAGCAAATCTCATGAAACTTAATAGGTAACTGCCTGTGATGAAAAGATGACCTCTATTGAGGTCAGTAGGTCAACGCCACCATTACCTAATCGAAAATCCCATTCCACTCAATCTTTACTCAAACGGTAGGGTGGGTAATGGGGGGAGGGTGGGACTGGTAGCGGGGTATAATTGTCGCCCTTAAAAGGCGACAGCTCCAGTGTTTTTTTTGTCTGCTGATCTTCAAAATGACCACCACAGCGATAACATTTTACATGTATATGGAGAAAAAGAAAACCTGCAACTACTTGAGGTATTTCACTGAAAATGTATATAAAAATGTTTTCTTTGGGTTGCGTTTTTCAGATTTTGTCAAGATCTCGACACTTTAGCTTCTTGTTTTGTTTGCCGTTATAAAACTGGACGAAATTAATGAACATACAAACATCTCCGAATCTGCTTTATAGTCGGTTCTAATGAAATGCCATATACATTTGTTTTTCGTCATCGTCTTCTATTTAAGTTGGCTTCAAAGGCAATGCATTTTCATTCCTCTGCTTCAAACTTCACATCTACACCACCTTAATACTGTAAAGAAATTGGACTGCCTTTTTTTTTTTTAGTTGAGTTAGTTCCCATGAAAATATAAGTTGTATGAAAATAAAGTCTGCAATCCTAGCCTTTTCTGCCGATGGCAAAAAAAGTGAATATGTAATAACCCCCAAGTAAAGAGGAAATAACTGTTACTCTTACATACACTACAGTGAAACCTGCTATATCCGTCACTCTATGCCAGTGCTTAATAGCGGATATTATTGCACCTCGCACAAAATCCTAGGAATTCCATTGGTTTAGAACGGTCACATGGTGACCCTCTATTATTCTATAGTGGGTCAGTAGATTTCATAGAGGGTCACTAAAACAATATGGACTACAATATTCCGATTCAAAGTTTAAATCATTTGCAAATAGTTCTTTAAGGCATTAGTAACAAAGATAATAAGTAAATTAATAATGTTTTTAAACTGTACCGGTCATGACAAATTGTATGTAGACGCTCCATTAAAATGGGTTAAATATCGGTGTTTGCCTTAAAAAGGGTGCTCGATGCAATAAATCAGTCATTGGGTTTGTTACTGACACCCTACAGAAATATGTGGGGCCAGTAGGACTTATAGGGGGTGAGGCAATCTGTAGGGGGTCAGTAACAAACCCAATAACTAATAATAGCAGTTGTTGGTAAATCAGGAGTTGAGTAAATGGATAGTTCCAACATTCAGTCTATAGCTCAGCCATCTTGGCCCCGTGTGGTTCCGGGGCAAAGAAAAGGGCCACTGCAGATCCCGTTGGAGGGGTAGGCAGAGGGTAGATTCCCCACAAATTCATGTTCATTTTATCATTTTTTGTTCATGCTCATTAAAGGTCTTCATCATGACCTGCATTGTTTCAGGTGCCATCTCGCTCGTATCACTAGAGCAGTGGCAGAAAAACAATAAACGTGGCTCCAGCGTAAATGGAGTGTCTACAATAGAATTTGCAGCAACTCTGCAGTTCTGCAGGTGGAAGGTTTTAGGCCCATTCTCCATATTTTATCTCGATATACATGGTGGATGAGCCTGGCATGTTCATTCCTGTTAGGCGCCATATAACCTTTCATGTGTTGGCGCGCCTTAAAACCCAATTCAGTTCAGTTCCGACCTCTTGTTCCTGGGTCAAGTTCCCACAAACATTGGCCATGTGATCTATGGTATTTTAGAGTTGTTTGTGGGACAACACACACTTTTGGTACATGTGTAAATATCGATTGAACGTTTAATTGGCTCAATTCTCTTGTGGATATAAGCTTGATTGACAAATCGGAACTATGTATTCATAACTTTCACATGACATCATCAAAATAATTTATGTGTTGGCGCGCCTTAAAACCCAATTCAGTTCAGTTCCGACCTCTTGTTCCTGGGTCAAGTTCCCACAAACATTGGCCATGTGATCTATGGTATTTTAGAGTTGTTTGTGGGACAACACACACTTTTGGTACATGTGTAAATATCGATTGAACGTTTAATTGGCTCAATTCTCTTGTGGATATAAGCTTGATTGACAAATCGGAACTATGTATTCATAACTTTCACATGACATCATCAAAATAATTTGACCAATCATTGATCAATAAAATAAAAGACCTCCACATTCTGGTAGGGGGTAAACTCGGTGTTTATCGTTTGTGCTCAACTGAATTTAGCCCTTTATAAAACTAGTTTGTAGTGATAATTATATTAAAAGCTTTATTTTTTATGTACATCTATGTATCTGCTTATGGCGTTGTCTGATTTTAAAACACCAATATGGATATATTTAATCTAAATCATGGTCGAATGTTTGCATTTTTCATATAGAGATTGAGGATAAAGTCCGAGTAAACCCTTTATTTTCACCTACTGAATATCTCAACCTCCCGAAAGTTGACCGGTTGTGAAAGTTATAAATTATGTCTTTATCTGCTTGTTGTGGATGTTCACTAATTTCACATAGTCTTCTCGGTAAACAACTTTCTTTTTTAAAATGTCCGTCACAGATGATCGACCTAACTTGTGGAAAACAGTGACGTTCAAAATATATTTTATACAGGTACGGTCGAGAATTAAATGTGTTGATTAATTGTGTATAATTATGTCAGTATAGACTTCATGCTGTGTCGGATACCGGAAACAGCTGATACCGTTAAACCAAAGGATACTGTACATACAGTGTCAAGACACACGGTAAGGTACAATGGGATGACGGTAAAGTAAATTGTCGGATATAGCAGTTTTCACTGTACTATGTTTTCATCTCGTCAGTTGTGGAAAAGGTATATTTTTTAAAGATGTGAATTACTCCGGTGTTGGGGATCAATGTCCTGAATGTAGCTATGCCACCGAAAACAGCCATATTTTACAGCAGATGTACAACGTTTCTATTAAAACCTACTGACGATGAGGTATATATATAACTTGCATATTTTGAGAATCCAAATTCAACAGACACAATATAAACGGCTTTAACTAGCCAGGCCAAACCCCAAAACTGGAGCGTCAAATTGAGTTACCAACTCATAATTATTTTTTCGCATATTCAATTACTGGTATTTTAAGAACTCATAATAATAATATTAAAAGTAAATTATTGTTATTAAACCTATACTTTTAATCAGCACATATACATTATTATATGGATAGAGTTTGATAAACGGTTTTGTAGTGAAGTTTTGTTATTTGGCAGGTTAGTTTCTTTGTAAGTAGGATTTTGATTGTGCTGTTCTGCAAATATTTCTTTAATAAGTGCTCATTATTAGTACACAAAAAATCATCCACCATTCATCCATAGGTGTTATTTGGTATCGTCAACAAATAACTTGCATTATTTTGTTACTGTATATGATTAGATATCAACTGAAATCATTTCATCGATACATTGTCAAATAAAAAGTATAACTGAAGTGTGAAATAGATTTTGTTATTAACTTCCAGGCATATTTCATTTCAAAATGCAAATTCAAATTACATGAAAGGATACAAAGTAGGGTAAGAGGGTATTTGACCCACAAAACATTCAGAATGCAAAAATAAATATTTTATAATAAAGTTTTGTATGGTGTTTTACTTCATTTTTAGCACGTTAGGCTATCTAATTATGACGGTCGAATTTCGTGTGGTAGTGGCAGACCACCCGATTTTTCCTGGGTAGAACAGTGCTGTATACTTCCCGCCACTTTCTTTGTTGCTGTAAAACCCCAATTCAGTTCATTTGACAAATCCAGCTTTTGCCTAATTGCTAAGCAGTTGGAATTGGCCAATCTTATCCTACAAGGTTTCATGAGGAATCCGAGTACAGCAACCTTTGCAAAAGATGAGTTACCTCCCCTAAAAACGAGTTACCTACCTTAGAAAAAGATTTACCTCCCCTGAAAATATTATCTTTTTTGAAAGAGTTGCCTCCCTTAGTAAAAAAACGAGTTGCATCACTTAAAAAAAAAAGGAAGAATTGAATTGAATTGAATTGGGGTTTTAAGGCGCACCAACATATGAAAGGTTATATGGCGCCTAGCAGGAATGAACATGCCAGGCTCATCCTCCATGTACATCGAGATAAAATATGGAGAACTGGCTTACAACTTTCTCACCCTGAACAGCAGAGTTGCTGCAAATTCTATCGTAGAAACTCCATTTACGCTGGAGCCACGTTTATTGTTTCTCTGCCACTGCTCTTTTGATGTGAGCGAGATGGCACCTGAAACAATGCAGGGATCATGATGAAGACCTTTAATGAGCATAAACAAAAAAATGATAAAATGAACATGAATTGGGGGAGTTCAGACTACCGTTCCGATGCTCTACCGACCAAGCTAGCCAGCCGAACAATGCGTCATCAGTCTACCTGTCAGTCTATGAACCGTGACATACACATAACAACTGATGACCTTACGTTCCTCTTTGGATATATCCCGTAACCGTTTTGCAGTTGGAGGCCGTATGGCATTATTCGGTGGACTTATACACGCCATTCAATGACAGCTTGCAAGACGAAAGGTCTAGTATTACCAAACAATGTGGACCATCAAGTACATTATAACGTCGCTTAATGTTTTAAGGTATCTTACTCCTCCGACTTTATTATGTCTAGCCCCACAGAACTGTTTGGAAATCGTACCAACAAGTAGATGTGTGCATGAATTATATTTGGAAACTACATGTATTGTTAGTATCTTCTGATTTCGATCGTATTTCAAACAGGCTCCCGGAGCTCTCAGAATCAGCCCCAGTTCAGAATACCCCTACTCAGATCACCGATCAGACTACATATATGGTCTGTCTGGAGGCTGATACGGAGACTTCCTGGTGCCTGTGAGGCTTAATACGTTTCTGTAGAGATCTGTATTCTGGAAGGAAACAACCTCTTTTGTCTAGCTCAATATGCAAACACATCTGACGTAAACACAATATGCATAGGTTATTGTTCATTTATTGACACCCTAATCTAAATTATACATGTGCATATATGACTAAATCATTTGCTGGCACAATACATCGAGGAAAACTGTTCAAACGGTTATTTAATGAGGAGCTTACACATTTATATAGAGGCGATGACAAGATACATCAATCACACACAGGCGGTGGGACACGATAAATCACACACATAGTCACACATAGGCAGAAAACTAGACCTTGTGGCCCCTTATTAATCTCACATATTCAGAGAGAACTACTTAAGGCCATAAATCCCCCTCTAGTTAAGGGAATAAGCACAAAATTCAGCCCTCTCATAGTCAATTCCCAACCAGACAGAGATATCCAATTACGAATAACAAACCATAAACATTTAAAGAAAAATAGGCTTTTAAAAACTCCTAAAAAAATACCAGGTTTTCTCTTAAAGGGTCTAAGACTCCACGAAAGACCATTTCTACATCTATAGCCACCAAGCGTCGAAATTCAGACATTAAGAAAAGTATCAATCAGTTTTTGAAATGAATGATTCAGTTAATATTATTTCTTTTAATGCGGGAGGGCTAACGCATACCAAACATGCTGAAATTAAATCTTTTTAGATCTTAATCCTGAAGTAGACATCCTATGTATACAGGAAACTAAATTTAATAAAAATAACTTTAAATCTATTCCAGGATTCAGACATGAATTTAAATTCTTTAAGAAAGATAATAGCTGTGGGGGGCTGGCAGTATATTTTAAGAATTACATTAATTATGAAGTCATCGATATTGACAACCCCACTGATATTGATAATGAAACCACAATTGAAGTCCAATTGTTTAACATATTTTATAAAGACTTTTCCTTTATTTTATCTAATCTTTATTCCAGAAATTGTAATACGAAATCACTTAATCATATCACTAATAAAATAAGTGAATATAAATTTAAAAATGTGATTATTACTGGAGATTTCGGTGTCTTCCTGAAACCCCCACTTTTCACTTGAAACACCCACAAAAAAAAAGTGGGTGTTTTGTTTCAGGAATTTTGCTTTTTCCAATTAACACCTTCCTATAGCTATAGTCTGTTTCTTAGGATGATTTAATAAAACAACACAAGTTTTTTTATACATTTATATCATCTTTTTTTGGATAATTTAATGGATTTTATTTAATATTATAATGTTAACTTATAAAAATCTTCTTTTTTTACATTAAAACAGGCAATATTATAATTGAACATTAATAAATTAATTATAGTTTTCTTCTTTTTTTTCAGGGTTTCAGGAATATGAAAATTAGAAAGTTTTTTTAATATTTTACATTTATATATATTTTCTATTGTCACAAATATATACACACGTATGAACGCATGTTCATTAAAGAAGTTGCGATGCTGCGTCAGAGTATTCCATCGCCGTCATGTCTTGATATAATAATAATAATAATAATTAATTGGCAATTATGATTATTTAATATCAATATTAATTTATGGTCCTATAGGTAAAACAGACTATAGTCCGTAACCATGGGTTACATAAATTAAAAGTGGGTGTTTCAGGAAATTGAAAATTAAAAAGTGGGGGTTTCAGGAATATGAAAATTAGAAAGTGGGTGTTTCAGGAATAAACCGAGATTTCAACGCCCATCACCAGGCCTGGGGGTCTGATAACTCAAATAATAAAGGCAAAGAAATTTTAACTTGGGTAGATGAAAATAATTTATTTTTATTAAATGATGGCTCACCAACACGCTTAGATAAAGGGACGGGAACCCTTACTCACATAGACTTATCCTTCTGCACAAACTCGCTATCTTTAATTTCCCACTGGTCCGTTTTAAATGACAACTGGGGATCTGATCATTTCCCCATCTTTCTATCAGTCCAATTGTCTTCGGAGAAGATCTCCCACGAGCATTACAATCAGGATAGGTTTAATTATAATAAAGCAGATTGGGACCTCTTTGATATTTTATGTCAAAAACTTAAACCTGATGATTTAATTACAGAAGATATAGATATTTTTAATAATAACATCACGGACGCTATCCTTAATATAGTCCACCAAAGCGTCCCTATCTACAATAATATGCCTAGAAAGAAAAACGTCCCATGGTGGAATTCTGAATGCAAAGAAGCCGTTATAAAACGTAAATACATGCTCAACAAACTTAAAAAAGATCCATCCGAAGTGAACCTACAAACTTTTAAGCAAGCAGAATATGATTCAAAGAAAATTATTACAAAAGCAAAAAAACGCAACTGGGATTAATTCATAACCTCATGTTCGTTAAAACAAACAAATACAAAACATTTTTGGAATAAAATAAATAGAATAAGAGGAAAATCCTTCTCATCCATTCCACTATTAAAAACCAACCTGCAATATGCAACTACGAACAAAGATAAAGCGGATCTCTTAGCTAAACATTTTTCACAAGTTTCGAGCAAAAACAATCTCAGCAAAAATACCAATGATTATCAACATAATTTTGAAATTATAATACAAAACTAACTGATATAGATGAAGATGATGACACTAACTATTTACTTAATACCCCTTTTTCTCTCTTCGAATTAAAAGATGCAATAAATAGCAGAAAAGATTCCGCTGTGGGACCGGACAAAATATCATATATTTTATTTAAGAACATGCCTGACTCCACCCTCAATATTTGGCTATCCCTTTATAATAATATTTGGTCCTCCAAAAAATACCCTGCTTCCTGGAGACTTGCCTGCGTTATTCCAATTTTAAAACCGAATAAAGACCCTAACGACCCTAAATCCTACCGTCCCATTAGCCTCACCTCCCACCCTAGTAAGCTTATGGAATTCATGGTTAAAGTCCGCCTAGAACACTTTTTAGAATCAAATAACTTAATAAATAAATTTCAATCAGGTTTCAGAAAGGGACGTAGTACCCAAGATCAACTAGCAAGACTTCAACATGATATTATTTTTTCCAAAAACATTGGCCATTCAGTTTTAGCCATTTTTCTCGATTTACAGGCAGCATTTGATCTTGCCTGGAATATAGGAATCCTTTCTAAATTATTTGACCTCGGTATTAGAGGTAATTGTTTTTTCTTCATCAAGGCATTTCTTCAGGACAGGAAAATTACTGTAAAAGTTGGTGACTCCCTTTCGGATGAGGAGACTCTTGAGAGGGGCACCCCTCAAGGATCTATAATCTCCCCCTTCTTTTTAATGTACATTTAAATGATTTGCCAGATATAATAAAAGAATCAGGAATGGTAATTAGCCAATTTGCAGACGATAGCAGCACTTGGATTAAGGGAAAAAATCTTGATAAACTACAAATTAAAGCCCAAAAAGGGCTTAATTTAATTTGGGATTGGGCTAATAAATGGGGTTTTAAACTCTCTCCTAATAAAACAGTAGGTATGATTTTTGGTAACTCTTCCAGGGTTTCTTTAGATTTACATTTAGGAGATACCAAAATTATATTCAATAAAAGTGTTACATTTTTAGGTCTCATCTGGGACCGTCGATTAACTTTTAATACACATATATATAATCTTATAGCCAAATGTGAAAAAGATCTAAATTTGTTACGTATGCTACAAGGAACAGATTTTGGCTCGGATAGAAGATCGTTAATTATTTTATATAAAACCCTGATAAGATCTAAAATTGACTATGGATCCCACGTTTATTCATGTGCTGCACCGTCACTTCTTCAACAATTAGATATAATCCAAAATAAGGCATTAAGGATAGCACTGGGAGCGCTGAATACAACACCTAAACATTTACTAGAACACGAGTGTGGAGTTCTCCCACTACATTTACATAGAGAGGAGCGGATGCTGCATTTCTGGGCCAGGACCCAAACGAGAAAATTATTTAATCCTGTTAATGAGATCTTTTAAACAACACACTGCAAAAATAAATTTCGCAAAGAACCAAAACCGTTTGGCACAACAATACTTAATTTAACGCAGGATTATAAAATAGACAATATAAATATAGCGGACTTTAACCCTAGAGATATTCCACCATGGACTCTAGCCCTACCAAAAGTTGATATCTCCATTACAAACATTATTAAAAAGCAAGACAACCCTTTACTTATTAAACAAGTTTTTAATGAACATATTGACAATATAGTTCCTATATAAACATTTACACTGACGGATCTAAGGATCCTGTCACAGAGCGTGTGGCATCTGCCTTCGTTATCCCCTCGAAAAATATTATTAAAATAAATAGAATTTCTGATGGACTCTCTATTTTTACTGCAGAGCTGATCGCAATAATCAAGTCCCTTAAATGGATCATCCAAAATAAACCTCCCAAATCAGTTATCTTCTCGGATTCCCTCTCTAGCCTTACTTCAATTAAAGATAGGACAAGTAAGTCTAGACCAGACCTTATTTCTAACATTTTAATTCTACTCAATGAATGTAATATCCTAAATCTCATAGTTAACTTGGAATGGTGTCCAGCCCACGTAAATATCGCAGGCAATGAAAAGGCCGACCTTGCCTGCAAGGCAGGGCTAGATCACCCTGCTATCGATAAGGATATTCCCTTCGGACCTTCAGAAGTTTATTCTGGCATTCGTAAAAAAATAAAGGAAAAATTAAACACTTATTTAACCAATCAAGCCAATAAATTTAAAACGTTTACTAGACTTAGTTGTAATTTCAGAAATCATGCCTTATTCTCTGATAATAAACTCCTTAATAAAGCCATAACACGACTCAGAATGGGATACAACTTATTACCATCGAGTTTAGGAAGTCATATCATTAAAGATCTTGATAAAAATTGTACTTCCTGTTGTGTCCCATACACCACTGAACATTTTTTACTTGAATGCAGTCAGCTCGATATAAAAAGGGAAGAGTTAAAGTTAAAATTACAACAAAGCGCTATACCTTTTAATCTATATAATCTACTCGACCCACAGAAAAAACATAGGCAATTGACTTTCAGCGCCCTTAGTGATTATGTTAAGGCCACCCATTTCGAGAAAAAAATCTAACTTATTTTTGCATTTATGACTATATTGTCCATACTTTCATATATATTCACGTTGTAATGGCAATATCCTGTGTATAATCATCATCAGAAAAAGACAGTTAATCTGCTTGTGATTAAATATATACCACCAAAACCCCCTTATATAAGTGGCCGAGTTACAATTGAACACTTGATACAGATAGGATATGGGACTGATCCGGTGGACGCGTTGGGGCGATTTTTGAGTCTGATGACAACGCAGGCGCAACGGTCCAGGACCAATCACATACTCTTATTTATATAATGCGCCACGACTAAGTGAGTGTGGGGACTGCCCTACCTCACGGCGCCAAGGAAGTGATTATTATACATGTTTAGCTGACTATTGATAGGATTTAACTGACATGGTCCCTATCCTAATAGTAATACAAGTGCATAAACCTTTAGATTTAGACTAAAACTATAATGTTGAACGGCCCAGTGGATTAGCTTGTATGTTTTGTCTGCTGGGCTCGAAATCACTGATGGTTTGATTTAAATTCGTTCGTTCAGTATAATTGTACCAAATTGTAAACCCTTTCTATTAGAGTAACAACATAATATATAAACTTCGTATGAATACAATTTGGGTCATACTCAGTACTGACTGCCACCTGGTTAGACGGTCGTTGTACTGGCTCTCTGGGTGGTAGTCAACACAGAGACGTACGTTATTCTTCATATGATTATTATAAACTACTTAATTAATACAGTTATGATATGGGACTGATCCGGTGGACGCGTTGGGGCGATTTTTGAGTCAGATGACAACGCAGGCACAACGGTCCAGGACCAATCACATACTTTTATATATATAATGTCTAGTTGACCTTTGATAGGAATTACCTGACATGTTTTTACAGACAGAATCTACTTATGTTCATGTACAATAACCTTCAATATTTAGATACATTACTCAATTTGTGATTTATCCCTTGTATATACAAATTATGTTTCGCTCCAATATCTCACATAATGTCTATGTATTCCTTTGACCGTTGCCCTCCCCAGTGTGACCTCCTCATGGTTTTGTGTGGACGAGCAACCCTCCTCAGACCAAGGTCTCTCTCATAGAGAGAGGACTTGAATGCTGAGGAGTTGTGCCCGACAAACGGCATTGGGTATTTTTATTATTTTTTATTATTTTTAATAAATATGATATATTTTATTGAGAAACATTAATTATACAACGGGAGCAACGATCAGACATAACATGGACAATGTATATATGTAAATAACACACCGAATATTTTTAAACTTCTAGAGATGTGGGATATATTTTATTATAATAGCTCGCTCGCCACAATTCCGACTTTGGTTCATTATACATAGCGGACATCAAAATTCATTGTTTGGTGACAATTGTTGACAGCAATTTAATAAGTAATATACCTACGAAGCTCATTGGTGTCCCTGGCCTAATATAATAGAAACAACTATAGTAAATATACATACAGTAATCCGCCATAGACAATACTTAACTTTGTTTAGCTCTTGCCGCCTATTAACGAATACGAATGAATAAATAAATCCCCTATGTATAAAATAATTATGAAATATAGAATGTATAATCAACATAAGAAAAGCACGCCAAAATGCCTAGTGCAACAAGGCGTGCCAAAACAAAAACTTAAGATAGACATAGGCAGAAAGACAGTGTAAAAATCGCACAATCACACACTGACAAAGGGACATGATACATATGTCACACATTGGCGGTTCGACATGAAAATCACACACAGTCACACACAGGCAGAGGGACACGATAAATCACACACATAGTCACACAAATAGTCGCGGGATACGATATATTACAAACACAGTCACACACAGGCAGAGGGACACGATAAATCACACACATAGTCGCACTAACTCACACGTAGTCACACAGCTGCGGAGAGACACTATAACTCGGTCACAAATAGTCACACACAGGCGGAGGGACACGATAAATCACACACATAGTCTCACAAATAGTCGCGGGATACGATATATTACAAACATAGTCGCACACAGGACGAGTGACTCAATAACTCGCGTAGTCACACAGCTGCGGATAGACACTATAACTCGGTCACAAATAGTCACACACAGGCGGAGGAACACAATAACTCGCACACATAGTCATACACCTGCGGAGAGACACTATATCTCTGTCAATTATAGTCACAGTCGGAGGGACACACTAAGTCACACAAATAGTCACCCTGATAGAGCAGGCAGTCACAAACAGGCGGAGGGACACGACCAACCGCACAAACAGTCGTACCCAGACGGAGGAATACTATAAATCATACACATAGTCAAACACAGGCGGAGGAATGCGATACATCACATCCATAGTCAAACACAGGCGGAGGAATGCGATGTCACACGAATAGTCGCACACAGGCGGAGGAATGCGATACATCACATCCATAGTCAAACACAGGCGGAGGAATGCGATGTCACACAAATAGTCGCACACAGACGGAGGAATGTGATACATCACATCCATAGTCAAACACAGGCGGAGGAATGCGATGTCACACAAATAGTCGCACACAGACGGAGGAATGTGATACATCACATCCATAGTCAAACACAGGCGGAGGAATGCGATGTCACACAAATAGTCGCACACAGACGGAGGAATGTGATACATCACATCCATAGTCAAACACAGGCGGAGGAATGCGATGTCACACGAATAGTCGCACACAGACGGAGGAATGCGATACATCACATCCATAGTCAAACACAGGCGGAGGAATGCGATAAATCACACGAATAGTCAAACACAGGCGGAGGAATGCGATGTCACACAAATAGTCAAACGCATGCGGAGGAATGCGATAAATCACACAAATAGTCAAACACAGGCGGAGGAATGCGATGTCACACAAATAGTCGCACACAGACGGAGGAATGCGATAAATCACACCCATAGTCAAACACAGGCGGAGGAATGCGATGTCACACGAATAGTCGCATACAGAACAGAACAGAACAGAACAAATCTTTTATTATATACAATCTCAGGTAACATGGGTTACAACAAGAGAGAAAGGTACATTACATACATACAAATGGTACAACTAAACTGTATACAAGGATCGTTACATATGTTAAATGTGAAGGGGGAAAGCATTATCAATAAAATACGTCTCATGTACGACGTTACTTGGCATTTTGTAAAAGAATTCTGACGAAGACACTTAGTTTTTTTTTGGACTTTGACTTCGGGATGGGTTAAAAGCTCCTTGTATTTAATGACATTCGTGTGCTGATAGAAATAACGCGGTATGTAATGTTTGCGCATTTGATCAAAATGTGGACATTTTAATAAGTAGTGGAATTCGTCACCTATGTCGGAATCGCATAGTGTACAACGTCTGAGGGTATACGCAGTGTTAGTAAATCTGCCAGTTTCAACGGGGAACCTATGGTTAGTCGTACGGAATTTAAATAAATAAATATAATTGCTTCTTGGTAATTTAAGATATTTTTCGAATGCTAGGTCATCTTTAAAAAGGTTGTAGTTTTTCCCTTTCGACGAATTTTGTAAGTCTGATCTCCAAGATTGTGTAAACTGGTCAACTAGCGTTTGTTTAATTGAGAGGTGAATGCTACTATGTTGTAAATTATTGCGGTTTGTCCATATATCTGAATTGCCGGTTTTATTGAGAATGGATTTGATGTGTTTTAACCACTTATATTCGTAATTTTCAGTGTTATCCATTGATTTGTAGCAGAGGAAACTTAGCTTTGATTGGCTTCCAATGATAAGTTTGTTCCAGAATTTTATCATACGGGTTTGTATAGTTATAGCAATTGGATGTCTACCTAGTTCTGCATACAACATATACGAGGGAGTGCTTTTTTTGCTATTTGTAATTCTTTTCAAAAAATCTGTATGAATACGTTCTATGATGTCTAAATTTTCGAATCCCCAGACTTCGCAAGCATATGTTAAGATCGGTAATATTGTATGGTCAAATAATTTTAGTTGGAGATCTAAGGGGAGGTCTAAATTATTAATTCGTCTGTAAAGTAAAAACATTGCTTTTTTGGCTTGTTCAACAAGATGTTTTCGTGTATTAAGGAAGCTTCCAGAGCTAGAGAATATGACGCCTAGATATTTATACTTGTTTGTGAGTTCTATTTCATCTGGTCCGAGTTTAAATGAGAATCGCGCCGTATTGCGAGCACCGAATACAATAATCTTTGTTTTGCTCGTATTTATATTCAATTTCCATGTTTCGCAATATTCATAAAAAAGTTGGAGGCATGATTGGAAACTAGTAGGGTTGTCAGAGAGGATAATAGTATCGTCTGCATATAACAGTAACATTATTTTTATATAAACATCGGCCTGAGTGTTAACAGAAATTCCCTCTAGATCAGCATTTAACAAATATTCTTCTAAGTCGTTTAAAAAAATAGAAAATAAAATCGGCGATAAATTTTCGCCTTGACGGACGCCGCATTGACTTACAATAAAGGCTGACGATTCATTATTAATGGACACACATGATTTAATATTTTGATACATGTTAAATATAACTTGAAACAGCTTTCCCTTAATTTCTGTATTTAATAATTTGCGCCACAGGCCTATTCGCCATATGGAATCGAACACCTGTGCAAAATCAACAAAGCAACAGAACAATTTCTTTTTCTGTGAACGTAGCATTTCGACTAACGTATGTAAAGTAAATATATGGTCAGTAGTAGCATACTTGGCTCTAAACCCTGCCTGATTTTCAGATAAAACCCCATTTATATGTAAGAAAGCGTTGATTCGTCCGTTAAGGACAGACGTGAATAATTTGCCAAAACAGCTGAGTATAGTGATCGGGCGGTAATTTTCAGGACTGAGTGGATCGCCTTTGTTTTTGAAAATAGGTTTGATAATGCCTTCCAGCCAACTTGTTGGGAGATAACCTGAATCGAATATGATATTGAGTAATTTAGTGTATATGGGTAACATCACTTCTTGCGTATTTTTTATATATTCAAGTATTATTTGGTCGTTGGCAGAAGCTTTAGAATTTTTAAGATTAGAAATATTTTTTAAAATTTCATCAGGTGTAATTGGAGCGTTTAAAATTGGGTTGTCGTCCGCTATATTGAAATCCGGTATATAGTTGCCTTCATCATTATCAGGGAGTTTTGTGTTTATATTTTTGAAATAATCGAATAAATCATTTAACGGTGGCGTTTTATTGGAAGATCTCGGCTTCATTCTATTGAGGTAACGCCAATATTCTTTCGGTTGTTTGGAATTAAGGTTTCTTAGTGTATGCTGTTGGTCGTATTTGTATTTGTTTATGAAGGTATTCATTATTTTCTTGTAATATTTACTGGACAGTTTGAATGTTGCTTTATTATTTTCATTGTTATGTTTACGGTATTGTTTACGTGCCAAGTTGTACTTAATACGTGCATTGCGACATTTATGGCCGAACCAAGGCTTATCGGATGAGTTGTTTTTAACGACACTAGTTTTTCGAATTTTTCTAAGACCAAACGTTTTTTTTGCCGTTTCATAAAATAATTGACCAATGGATTCGGTGATATTGTCTACTACATGTTGGTCTATAATAGTATCATTTGAGGACAGTAGGTTGTGGAGATGCTGTACTTTGGTTCGGTCTAGGTTGTCTGAAAATGACTGCTTTTTCCCATCATCCCATTTCGGTTTTATTGTTTTCTCATATATAGGCAGTTCATTGCTTATGTTTCCAGAGTACATATCGGTTTTTAAGGACATAGATAAAAGTGCATGGCCGTCTGAGAAAAGCGGGTCAGTATCGATTACTTCAAAATCGCTTAACAACTTTATGCTATTAATAGAACACAAGGTGTAGTCTATTAAGGATACATTTCGGAAAGTGCATTTTCCCACGTCTCTGTCCACAGGAACTGGTCACTTTTAATTTTTGCCTTCTATTATTATAATTGTCTATAAAGGACTTTAATGGGAAATTTTGGAAAATGCTGGTGTTCTTTTTCAGAGGTCAAGCAGACGTTCGAAACAATCTCAGTTACATGCACACTATATACTAACATGTGCAAAAATAAATTTCCTATCCAACAATACCTTTCTTCCTACGATCCCTTGTAAATTCCCTGAGATATCCGAGTTCAAAGTCACCAAAGTGCAATTTCAAGCTGCACGTCGTTTGTCTATGTCCCCTATGTAAACAAATGAAATTTACCGAAAATCAGGTGTCCGTTAATTCCGTTAATTTCGGCGCAGTATTCCAGCTTCAAATCACAACCAATTCACTAAAGTAAAGCACCGATACGTAAATAAATCCATATTTTATCAGTTTGCATAGTCCGTATCACGAGAAAGTCACAAAACAACAAGTATTTCGCCACTTGCTATCGGCACTAGCAGACTTTACAAATGAAACCGCCATTTTCAAATGAATTACGGGGCCGAATGACGTCATGATGCGAATCTAACAGCTATGGTAAGTATTTTTACTTTTTAATATTATTCTTGAATATATTAGAAAATACGTTTGTGCTTATCCATAACACTATTATAAAAAATAATAGTGTTATGGATAAGCACAAGCGTATTTAATAATATATTCAAGAATAATTTTAAAAAGTTTTTTTTGTTACCATAGCTGTTAGGTTCGCATTATGACGTCATTCGGCCCCGTAATTCATTTGAAAATGGCGGTTTCATTTGTAAAGTCTGCTAGTGCCGATAACAAGTGGCGAAATACTCGTTGTTGTGTAATTTTCTCGTGATACGGACTATGCAAACTGATAAAATATGGATTTATTTACGTATCGGTGCTTTACTTTAGTGAATTGGTTGTGATTTGAAGCTGGAATACTGCGCCAAAATTAACGGAATTAACGGACACCTGATTTTCGGTAAATTTCATTTGTTTACATAGGGGACATAGACAAACGACGTGCAGCTTAAAATTGCACTTTGGTGACTTTGAACTCAGATATCTCAGCGAATTTACAAGGGATCATAGGAAGAAAGGTATTGCTGGATAGGAAATTTATTTCTGCACATGTTAGTATATAGTGTGCATGTAACTGAGATTGTTTCGAACGTCTGCTTGACCTCTGAAAAAGAACACCAGCATTTTCCAAAATTTCCCATTAAAGTCCTTTATAGACAATTATAATAACAGAAGGCAAAAATTAAAAGTGACCAGTTCCTGTGTCTCTGTCTTTACCAAAACGTCCATTCAGAATTATTATATTATTATTTTTACACGCGTCAATTAGCAGATACCCATGATTATTCGTTCTGGGGTCAGTGGATTTTCTGTTAATTGACAAGCTAAAGTTATTTAGGTTCAAAAAATCTAATGTGTCCTTGTCAAATTCAAAATGCTCAGCTAAAAATGGGTCCACTGAAACATAGTCTGCCAGGGTCCCTGTTCGACTGTTAGTGTCTCCCGTGAGAAATACATATTTGTTAGAATTGCACATGGCCGTAATTTCCGAATCGAGATATCCATACTCGTCGATGTTAAAGAAATTTGAACTTTCTGGTGGAATATAGACTACACAGACGGAGGAATGCGAAAAATCACACTCATAGTCAAACACAGGCGGAGGAATGCGATGTCACACAAATAGTCGCACACAGACGGAGGAATGCTGTAAGTCACACACATAGTCAAACACAGGCGGAGGAATGCGATAAATCACACAACGGTCAAACACAGGCGGAAGGACACGATACATTACACACATAGCCGCACACACATATAGACACAAATAGACACGCACAGGCGGAGGCACGCCATAAATCACACACATAGTCAAACACATGCAGAGGGACACGAAATGTCACACAAAGATAGTTACACACCGGCGACAAATCAGGCAAATTATCGCACACAGGCAGAGCGACATGATAAATCACATTCAAGATCAAATACAGGCGGAGTGACACGATAAATCACACACAGGCAGAGTGACACGATAAATCAAACACATAGTCGCACACTGGCAGAGTGACACGAAACATTAAACATATAGTCAAACGGATGCTGAAGGACATGACGCTAAATCACACAAATAATCGCATGCATGCGGTTGGACAAGGTTCATGATCAAAACTAATTTTCACGGATAAAATATACGTTCCCTGAATAAGAACGGATAAGCACCTCGTTTTTTCGGATAAAAAATGGAGCTGGAAGGTGATGAGTGGCTTAAAACGGAGGCAAAACCGGCAACAGAACCGTAAGTTCAGTTCATTTTTACTACCACGGAACACTAGTTTATGCTAGATTTAACTTTATATCTAAACATAGTAGAAATATTAAGTCATTTTCGCACAATAAGCATTTGAAATGGTGCACTGCTGTACGGATTTCAGTATTGACAATACTTAATAAACATTTTTACATTATTTATACCATTTTGTATGCCTTTGTACGCGAGGATAGATAAATTAGCATCCATAGTTGCGATATAAGTAAACACGAAGTGTTTCACGGTTGTATAATGATGAAATATCGGTTCATTTAGAGGTACGTAATATTTTCAAAGGCACCTAATTTGCACAACTACACGGACAACAAGGAACCTCACTTTTTATCCAGTAGGGCACACAATAAGTAGCTGCTTTTGTCATTGCAATAAAACGATATCATCTGAAACAGAACATGGTTAAAACTTGTGTATGTACTAACTAAAGTCATTTTTAATATATTTAAGATAATATAAGTTAATTAAAGTCATTTTTAATATATTTACGTCTAATACATGTATTATCTGATTCAGAAGGTTTGTTTGATTAACGCCCTTTATCATAACAGGCCTGCCATTTCTCAGGCTTTGAGCCGGTAATTACCTACTTTTTTATAACTTTACAAGCTTACCGGTTTTTTTGTTAATTGATTTAATTATACAGGAATTTGATGTTTGCCTTATTCTTTTAGTATGTTTTAAAGCGTAGATATTCTTATGTTTTTTTGAGAATTTATCGGTCACTTGTAGGCAACGCGACAGTTTTTACAGAACAGAACAGAACAGAACAAATCTTTTATTATATACAATCTCAGGCAACATGGGTTACAACAAGAGAGAAAGGTACATTACATACATACAAATGGTACAACTAAACTGTATACAAGGATCAGTACATATGTTAAATATGAAGGGGGAAAGCATTATCAATGAAATACGTCTCATGTACGACGTTACTTGGCATTTTGTAAAAGAATTCTGACGAAGACACTTAGTTTTTTTTGGACTTTGACTGCGGGATGGGTTAAAAGCTCCTTGTATTTAATGACATTCGTGTGCTGATAGAAATAACGCGGTATGTAATGTTTGCGCATTTGATCAAAATGTGGACATTTTAATAAGTAGTGGAATTCGTCACCTATGTCGGAATCGCATAGTGTACAACGTCTGAGGTTATACGCAGTGTTAGTAAATCTGCCAGTTTCAACGGGGAACCTATGGTTAGTCGTACGGAATTTAAATAAATAAATATAATTGCTTCTTGGTAATTTAAGATATTTTTCGAATGCTAGGTCATCTTTAAAAAGGTTGTAGTTTTTCCCTTTCGACGAATTTTGTAAGTCTGATCTCCAAGATTGTGTAAACTGGTCAACTAGCGTTTGTTTAATTGAAAGGTGAATGCTACTATGTTGTAAATTATTGCGGTTTGTCCATATATCTGAATTGCCGGTTTTATTGAGAATGGATTTGATGTGTTTTAACCACTTATATTCGTAATTTTCAGTGTTATCCATTGATTTGTAGCAGAGGAAACTTAGCTTTGATTGGTTTCCAATGATAAGTTTGTTCCAGAATTTTATCATACGGGTTTGTATAGTTATAGCAATTGGATGTCTACCTAGTTCTGCATACAACATATACGAGGGAGTGCTTTTTTTGCTATTTGTAATTCTTTTCAAAAAATCTGTATGAATACGTTCTATGATGTCTAAATTTTCGAATCCCCAGACTTCGCAAGCATATGTTAAGATCGGTAATATTGTATGGTCAAATAATTTTAGTTGGAGATCTAAGGGGAGGTCTAAATTATTAATTCGTCTGTAAAGTAAAAACATTGCTTTTTTGGCTTGTTCAACAAGATGTTTTCGTGTATTAAGGAAGCTTCCAGAGCTAGAGAATATGACGCCTAGATATTTATACTTGTTTGTTAGTTCTATTTCATCTGGTTCGAGTTTAAATGAGAATCGCGCCGTATTGCGAGCACCGAATACAATAATCTTTGTTTTGCTCGTATTTATATTCAATTTCCATGTTTCGCAATATTCATAAAAAAGTTGGAGGCATGATTGGAAACTAGTAGGGTTGTCAGAGAGGATAATAGTATCGTCTGCATATAACAGTAACATTATTTTTATATAAACATCGGCCTGAGTGTTAACAGAAATTCCCTCTTGATCAGCATTTAACAAATATTCTTCTAAGTCGTTTAAAAAAATAGAAAATAAAATCGGCGATAAATTTTCGCCTTGACGGACGCCGCATTGACTTACAAAAAAGGCTGACGATTCATTATTACTGGACACACATGATTTAATATTTTGATACATGTTAAATATAACTTGAAACAGCTTTCCCTTAATTTCTGTATTTAATAATTTGCGCCACAGGCCTATTCGCCATATGGAATCGAACGCCTGTGCAAAATCAACAAAGCAACAGAACAATTTCTTTTTCTGTGAACGTAGCATTTCGACTAACTTATGTAAAGTAAATATATGGTCAGTAGTAGCATACTTGGCTCTAAACCCTGCCTGATTTTCAGATAAAACCCCATTTTCATGTAAGAAAGCGTTGATTCGTCCGTTAAGGACAGACGTGAATAATTTGCCAAAACAGCTGAGTATAGTGATCGGGCGGTAATTTTCAGGACTGAGTGGATCGCCTTTGTTTTTGAAAATAGGTTTGATAATGCCTTCCAGCCAACTTGTTGGGAGATAACCTGAATCGAATATGATATTGAATAATTTAGTGTATATGGGTAACATCACTTCTTGCGTATTTTTTATATATTCATTTATTATTTGGTCGTTGGCAGACGCTTTAGAATTTTTTAGATTAGAAATATTTTTTAAAATTTCATCAGGTGTAATTGGAGCGTTTAAAATTGGGTTGTCGTCCGCTATATTGAAATCCGGTATATAGTTGCCTTCATCATTATCAGGGAGTTTTGTGTTTATATTTTTGAAATAATCGAATAAATCATTTAACGGTGGCGTTTTATTGGAAGATCTCGGCTTCATTCTATTGAGGTAACGCCAATATTCTTTCGGTTGTTTGGAATTAAGGTTTCTTAGTGTATGCTGTTGGTCGTATTTGTATTTGTTTATGAAGGTATTCATTATTTTCTTGTAATATTTACTGGACAGTTTGAATGTTGCTTTATTATTTTCATTGTTATGTTTATGGTATTGTTTACGTGCCAAGTTGTACTTAATACGTGCATTGCGACATTTATGGCCGAACAAAGGCTTATCGGATGAGTTGTTTTTAACGACACTAGTTTTTCGATTTTTTCTAAGACCAAACGTTTTTTTTGCCGTTTCATAAAATAATTGACCAATGGATTCGGTGATATTGTCTACTACATGTTGGTCTATAATAGTATCATTTGAGGACAGTAGGTTGTGGAGATGCTGTACTTTGGTTCGGTCTAGGTTGTCTGAAAATGACTGCTTTTTCCCATCATCCCATTTCGGTTTTATTGTTTTCTCATGTATAGGCAGTTCATTGCTTATGTTTCCAGAGTACATATCGGTTTTTAAGGACATAGATAAAAGTGCATGGCCGTCTGAGAAAAGCGGGTCAGTATCGATTACTTCAAAATCGTTTAACAAGTTTATGCTATTAATAGAACACAAGGTGTAGTCGATTAAGGATACATTTCGGAAAGTGCATTTTCCCACGTCTCTGTCTTTACCAAAACGTCCATTCAGAATTATTAAATTATTATTTTTACATACGTCAATTAGCATATACCCATGATTATTTGTTCTGGGGTCAGTAGATTTTCTGTTAATTGACAAGCTAAAGTTATTTAGGTTCAAAATAGCGTTATAAAAATCTAATGTGTCCTTGTCAAACTCAAAATGCTCAGCTAAAAATGGGTCCACTGAAACATAGTCTGCCAGGGTCCCTGTTCGACTGTTAGTGTCTCCCGTGAGAAATACATATTTGTTAGAATTGCACATGGCCGTAATTTCCGAATCGAGATATCCATACTCGTCGATGTTAAAGAAATTTGAACTTTCTGGTGGAATATAGACTACACCCAATATAATGTCTTCTTCGACATGGAATAGGGATTTGGACAGTTTCAACCATAGGATATATTTAGATTCGGATACTACAGGTTCAACATAATGACATAATGAAGTTTTAACGAAAACGCCGATACCGCCACTTTTCCTTTTATATTTTTGTTTTCTTGGTTTTGACAAAAATGTGTAGTTTGGGATGGCAATATCGTCGTGTTCGTTAATTTTTGTTTCTGTCACACAAAACATATCATAGTGTGAGATACAATCAATAAAGTCAGGGTACATAACTTTTCTTTTTAAACCACACACGTTAAGCGTACCTAACGAGATGGTACTTTTATCACTATTATCATTGGTAACATAACTATCATCATCATCATCATCATCATCATCATCATCATCATCATCATCATCATCATCATCATCATCATCATCATCATCATCAGCACCGTCATCATCATCATCATCATCATCAACAATGTCAATAATACACTCTCCATTATTGTTAACACATGCACCGTTATTTACATAACCATATATTGTGTTATTTACGTAACCATATAATGTGTCTACAGGAATGTTACTAACATTATCGTTATTTTCATTATAATACAAATTTATACTATTGTCATCTGCGTGGTTAACATTGTAATAGCTGACATTATTAGTATTGCTTATATCATCATCATCATCATCATCATAATCATCATCATCATCATCATCAATAATACACTCTCCACTATTGTTAACACATGCACCGTTATTTACATAACCATATATTGTTTTATTTACGTAACCAAATAATGTGTCTACAGGATTGTTACTAACATTCTCGTTATTTTCAATATAATACAAATTTATACTATTGTCATCTGCGTGGTTAACATTGTAATAGCTGACATTATTAGTATTGCTTATATCATCATCATCATCATCATCATCATCATCATCATCATCATCATCATCATCATTATCATCATCATCATCGACAATATCAATAATACACTCTCCACTATTGTTAACATATGCACCGTTATTTACATAATCATATATTGTGTTATTTACGTAACCATATAATGTGTCTACAGGAATGTTACTAACATTATCGTTATTTTCATTATAATACAAATTTATACTATTGTCATCTGCGTGGGTAACATTGTAATAGCTGACATTATTAGTATGGCTTATATCATCATCATCATCATCATCATCATCATCATCATCATCATCGACAATGTCAATAATACACTCTCCACTATTGTTAACATATGCACCGTTATTTACATAACCATATATTGTGTTATTTACGTAACCATATAATGTGTCTACAGGAATGTTACTAACATTATCGTTATTTTCATTATAATACAAATTTATACTATTGTCATCTGCGTGGTTAACATTGTAATAGCTGACATTATTAGTATTGCTTATATCATCATCATCATCATCATCATCATCATCATCATCATCATCATCATCATCATCATCATCGACAATGTCAATAATACACTCTCCACTATTGTTAACATATGCACCGTTATTTACATAATCATATATTGTGTTATTTACGTAACCATATAATGTGTCTACAGGAATGTTACTAACTGGAAGTGTTTATTTGAGTCTCATCATTTGTACAAATGTTAACATAAATAATGTTAAACCACATACTTAATAACCTCTGAATATAGTTATAAGATCTGCGGTTAATCACTTAATGCCAGCATTCAACTATACAAGGGACAATAAATACAGCTCGTTTATTTTGATATACACATATAGAAACAATGATATATTCGCACATTAAAATGTCAGCAAGTGATGTTAATCTTAATAGTGTACGAACTGACGAACGGATATAGTATATTTTGTAAATAAAATAACTGACATTAACCTGACAAAAAATGCATTCGAGGAATAAGCTTTATAGATTGGTTAAACATAGTTTTAAAAATTTCAGATTTGCTATGACCTAATTAACGTCCATTGCTCGCAAACAATGCCATCAGTAATCCTTCATTTATATACTGAATATTCCCAAGATCTTAATTACACCCGTAAATTTATTAATTACACTTGGGATTCGATTAAAAAATCCTGCATATTTGATGTACATTCATGCAAATTGATTCAATATATGTATCTTTTTAAAACCGAATCTTGAATATTGTTGTCTTTTCATTTCATATTCATTCTGACAAAGATTTTTATTTTACTATAAAATCTAAGGATAAAAACCGATGAACTCAAATTTGATAACTTACTGAAAAATAAGGTGAAATCTCAACATCTCGGGAAGGAACCAATTTTCGGCGAAGTGTAAATTTCAATAATTTTCTTAAAGACTGCCGTTTACAATATTTTTTTATCACGTTACGTTTGGGAAATTTGGAATTAACTGAATGTGTCACAAACTGTTCAAGAATACAGTACGCGAGAATCGATGTTCAATTATACTGTTTTTTCATGTATCATTTGTATCTTTTTGTGTGTGTGTTACCGTCGTTCTTCATAATGAACATTTAAGCTGTGCGTCTTGCCATTTGATTGTTTTAGTACATGTATGACATATAACTATAATATTCATTATGTTCCACAGTATAAAACATTCTTCAAATGTCCGTCTTCTTCCGTGATCAACAAACGGTTTTATCGCATGGACGATATTCACCTGAGTGCACAAGGGACAAGTCTCCTCCTGCACAATATCAATGCAATTAAGCCCATTTTTAAACCAGAAATGGATGACTGTCATAATTGTGGCGAACGAAACCACAATACGGACCACTGTACACATGGCAAACCAATAAGATGTCATGGATGTCATGGATATGGACATAAGCAAAGGAAGTGTCCACATGCTACAAGTTAGGAAAGCGGCAAAGAAGAAGACGCCATTCACCATGTAAATACTCATTGACAAACACTTTATTCTTATAATGTATATAATGCATTAACTAGTATTTGTTTCGAATGTCATTCTTATCTATGTACAAAGTGTATGCCAACTGATATTCCTTTTGAGGACACTACTACGTCATATCTTAGTGATGCGGCTAGTAATACTGTTAGTAATACAAATTGTAAGTCATCTGATATTCTTCTTGAGACCACTACTACTTCATATCTCAATACTGTTTATATTTCCACTAGCAAAGCAAATGTTTTAAGTAACTTTGAAACCAAATCGAAGCATAATGATGAATGTGTGAGTTTGGGTTTAACAAAAAAGGGACTCAAAATTGCAAATATTAATATAGGGCAACTTCTTGTTGATAAACCTAAATTTGAAGACCTTAAGTTATTAATAACTCAAAAGGAAAATGTAAATGTGTTTGGTATATGTGAAACATGGCTTCAAAATGAAGAAGACAGTAAATTAAACTTAGATGGTTTTAAATTTGAAAGAAGGGATAGAAGTCAAGGGCATAAAGAAAAGGGTGGTGAGATTTTAGTGTATATAAAAGAAAATGTACATTATAAACGTAGACAAGATATCGAACTTGGGAAGATAGAAAGCATATGGTTGGAAATAATACTGCCGAAGTCTAAACCAATTATTATTTGCTCTGTATACAGACCTCCTAGCTCACTTATACAATGAGTTGATGATTTTGAGCAGGAAATCCAAAACGCTTTAGGTCATGATGAAAACGAAATCATCATTATGGGTGATACAAATTATAACTTCCTAAAAAAATCACCTAAAAGATGGTTAGATTGCCTTGATACATACAATTTTACTCAGTTAATACAATCTCCAACAAGGGTTAATACAAACTCTTCTACCCTTATAGACCATATTTACTCAAATAAACCACATAATATATGTGAAACAAATGTTCCAATATATAGTGCAAGTGACCACTACCCAGTCTGCGCAACAAGACATGCACCCTTCATTAAATCAGATAATACACATACAGAAATAACTTACAGAGATTTTAAGAAATTTGATACAATGCATTTCAATAATAGTTTAAATAAAACGTTTGATCTTATCAATATAGCAAGTACGACAGATGTAAACTCTGCCATAAGCTCGTGGAATGATTCTATTCTTAATGTACTAGATAAAGATGCACCTATAAAAACTAAACGAATAAAAAGCAACACACTTCCAAGTTGGTTGACTCCTGAAATAAAAGAATCAAGGAATAAAAGAGATTTCTATCATAAGACAAAAGATTTTGTTCAGTATAAACATTGGAGAAATAAAACAAATATTCTCATTGATCAAGCTAAAAAGGATTACTACACCAAAGCCATAGAAGATAACAAAAACTCTGGGACCATGTGGAGGTATATAAATGAACTTAAATCAGGGAAAACTAAGTCAAAACACCCAAACAAAGTAAAAATTGGTAATAGGTATGTCACATCTAAGAAAGATATTGCTGATGAGTTTAATGATTTTTTCACAAATCTTTCAAATAATATTTCTGATTCTAATGAAAGTCTTAATCTAGAAAAACTAAGGGATTTTGTTCGACAAAAAAAGCCAAATAACAAGGAATTTTCTATTAGAAATATAACCATGGATGAAGTTCTAAAATACATAAATCAGCTTGATTCTACAAAGTCGACTGGTCTAGGTGACATAGGCCCTCACATTTTAAAAACGGCGGCGCCAATTCTTGCAAAATCGATATGTCACATTATAAACATTAGTATTATGACATGTGTATTCCCAGAAAAATTAAAAAAAATGCAAGAGTAGTTCCTATATATAAATCAGGTGATGCTGATGATCCCGGTAATTACAGACCAATTTCTATTTTACCCACATTATCAAAAATACTAGAAAGACATATAGCCAACCAGTGTATTGAGTATCTGGAAATGTATGGTCTAATTTATAGGGACAGTCAGGCTTTAGAAAATCTCATTCCTGCCATACAGCATTAACAAAGCTAACAGATATGTTACTGCAAGAATTGAATAATGGACATGTCACTAAACTTGTTTTTATTGATTTCAAAAAGGCATTTGATCTAGTTAACCATGAACTTTTGTTGGCAAAACTTAAAAGTTATAATTTTGATAAATGCACTTTAAAATGGTTCAACTCGTACCTTACAAATCGATACCAGAATATACAAATTTCGACAGAGCTTTCAAAGCCTAATCTTATAAAAAACAGGGGTACCACAAGGGTCAATACTTGGACCACTTCTGTTTGTTATGTTTGTCAATGATCTACCACTTTATGTAGAAAATGCAAACACAGACATATTTGCTGATGATGTAACATTGTCTACGTCTGGTCCTAATCTTGAAATTATACAAGAAAAATAGCCAGCTTAGTCTCAATCAAACAGAGCAATGGGCTAAGCAAAATAAAATGTTAATAAATGAAATGAAAACAAAATATATGATTATAGGTACATCTCAAAAGTTGTCTAAACTTAATAATGAAGTAAAACAATTATATGTTAACAGTACAGCAATAGAAAATGTACAGAGTCAAACATTATAAGGGGTATATATTGATAAAAACCTGTCATGGGACGTCCATGTTGATAATATTTGTACTTCTTCAACAAACAAAACTAATCTTTTGTGCAAAATCAAGAAATTTCTCACACATGAAACAAGAATTATGTATTACAATGCATATATACAACCAATTTTGGATTATGGTAACACTATTTGGGGAAATTGCTCTAGCAACAAAATTAATAGAATCCAAAAGAGTGCTGCTCGGATCATCCTTAATAAGCCATATGATGCATCTTCAAAACCCTTATTTAAAGAGCTTAAATGGTTAAATGTTCATGATCGAATACAATTTCATAAAGCAGTGCAGGTTTACAAATGCGACAATAATCTTGCTCCAGACTATCTTACATCTTTGTTTCAAAAGGTTCATTCCTCTTATAAATTAAGGACTTGTTCAAATGGTAATCTAATCGTCCCGAAACATAGGCTAAGTATATACAAACAAAGTATTCGTTATTCTGGTGCTGTCATATGGAACTCGATCGCACCTCCAATGCGACAAGCCAAACATATCAAAGAATTTAAAAAGAAATATTATTCCTATCTTTTCGGTTATACTAGTTAATTTTAATTTGCTTGCATTTGGTTAAGTACTTTAAAATAACTTTAAAAGATTTATATATAGGGACTTTTGATTTTACAACAGGAAACTCTTCAGAATTGTATAATATTGTATGTATATAACCATGTGTGTGTGTTACATGTTTCTTCATTTGATGGCCTCAATGGAGAACAATTGTTGTAAATTGATTGATTTACTATCAATAAATAAAGCATTTTTTATTATTATTATTATTATTGTGTGATGTATGCAGAAATTAGACAAGCGCATGATTTTTTTCTTTTATGACATTGATACACATATTAGTACTTGTCTACTATTACTTTGCGATGATGCAAATAGTATTATTATTATATTAATAATGCATTATAAATTCTTCATTTGTATTTCATTTTATATTTATAAAGACGGCAGAATTCACCAGAATGCGTCATTTACAGGGTAATTTCGAAAAATCTCCCCAATCCCCAACATCCACCGCCCCAAAGTTTAACTCCTTCCGGCGCCTCTGTATAATGTTTGCTCTGAGATTCTTACCCACCCGATTAAGTAATGAGAAGAAGAAAAAAGAAACGCATCGTACTTTGGTCGAGTACTGAACCAATTAGATGCCCATATCCAGGACGATTAGGTGTCTCGATCAGATGCGTAAATTGTAAGATTTTTCTATGCAGCAAGAATGTTCTATTCTTTTCTATTACACGGAACATTAAATACAATACAGTCGATTAAATGAAATCAAAATAAAATCTAAAGACGTCTATAAACAAATGAAAAAAATCAATTCAAATGATCAGTACTCACCTTTGCCCAACCAGAATCGCACAAAAAAACTAAATTGTGTCGATTTCACAAACATTACACAGAGACAGTGTTGTACATAAGGCGAACATACAAAAGAAAGCGTAATTAAGAAATAATCCGACAATAAAGAAGGTCACTAGAAAAACGAGTTACCTTGGTTATCCCAAAACAACAGTGAATACTAGGAGCCCATCAGTAGCGATTAGGAGCCGAATCGACTTTTATCCGTGAAAATTAGTTTTGATCATGCATCAAGTGATCAAACACACTCCTGAAATTTCATCATAAATAGTATGCGACGATCGTTTTATTTTATTTTGTACTCAGTACATTTGAAAACGCAGCACTTGTTGTTTTTTTGTATTGTTTTTTTTTTTAATTTCTAGAGATGTTTAAGTTAAAGTGTTTTAACTAAAAGTAGTAGAGCACATCCTATGCCACTGTTATCGCCGTATGTTAACATTCGGGACAAAGAGGCTTGTGTACTAACATTAAATACAATATTGATTTGAACTCAAATATAGTCGCACACAGGCAGAATGATTCGATACATCACACAAATATAGTCGCACACAGGCAGAGTGACACGATACATCACACAAATAGTCACACACTGTATATCGCCGTATGTTACCTTCGGGACAAAGAGGCTTGTGTACTAACATTAAATACAATATTGATTTGAACTCAAATATAGTCGCACACAGGCAGAATGATACGATACATCACACAAATATAGTCGCACACAGGCAGAGTGACACGATACATCACACAAATAGTCACACACTGTATATCGCCGTATGTTAACCTTCGGGACAAAGAGGCTTGTGTACTAACATAAAATACAATATTGATTTGAACTCAAATATAGTCGCACACAGGCAGAATGATACGATACATCACACAAATATAGTCGCACACAGGCAGAGTGACACGATACATCACACAGTCACACACAAGCAGAGTGATACGATACATCACACAAATATAGTCGCACACAGGCAGAGTAACACGATACATCACACAAATAGTCACACACAGGCAGAGTGATACGATACATCACACAAATAGTCGAAAAACAGAATGACACGATACAGTGTACATAGTATCGCACACAGGCGAAGGGACACGATCAATCAAAAAAATAGCCTCACACAGACTTTTTTATTTTGTGCTCTCAGTACATTTAAAAACGCAACACTTTTTTGAATTTCTAAAGATGTTTAATCTTACGCAACTGTTTATCGCCGTATGTTAACCTTAGGGACAAAGAGACGTGTGTACTAACATAAAATACAATATTGATTTGAACAAAAAAAATATATATGGGTTTACCTCTGTAAAATGCGGAAAAAAACTCCACAAAAAACGAAAAAGTTTGTAGAATTGAATAACTGTATTTTATCTTTACTTTTTCTGTTAAATAGATAGATAAGATCTTGCACCCCTCAGAGAACATATAGGATACAGTCCCTTAAAGCGAATATAGCGACACAGCCAAACAAGCTCTATTATTGGCAGTTCTGACAAACTTGGGAAAAGGTGAAAGAATTATCAAAATCGGATGATAAACAAAAAAGATATGACCATTTAAAGGTTGTTCTAAAATGAATATGGGAGCCGCCATTTTTAGAACTATGACATCATAGTTCCATATTACCATATATGGAATATTGATAAATATCATTTAAAACGAAGAAAATCACTAAAAATGAATGCATTTTTTACTGGTCATGTAAAGCATTATTGCCATTAAGTATATCATATTTTTCATACAGCTGCTTTAATTTTTTCCCTATATATCAGTAATTTTTCATATTTATAAATATTCCATATATGGTAATTTAGAACCGTAATGTCATAGCTCTCAAAATGGCCGCTTCCATATCCGTTTCAACAGAAACTTCAAATGATCATATCTTCCTTGTTTATCATCCGATTTTGATAATTTTTTCACCCTTATTCAAGTTTTTCAGAAAAGATGGTTTGCCTGTGTCGCTACATTCCCTTTAATTAATTGCCAGCTGGTTCACACTGTACTTATTTTCTTCTTTACCATCTCGTGTATTGATTAACTCTCCAATGTCATTAATATTGCAGACAGTTGAACAGTTAAATTTCAGTTAATGATTTATCAATTTCACTGTTTACAATTCCAACGACTTTGTTTACCCGACCGGCAGACACACCTTACCTATCAGTGCCGACCAAACCACCGCCATCACCGACCACGACGGTGATACAGTCAATGCTACAGAATGCCCTGTCAACGCAGAGCATCATAGTGAAGCATAACCGACCACCGCCGGCTCCAGAGGAAACTATGTGGAAGTCATGCGTGGTCATGTTGGGCGTGGCATTTCTGGAACAATTGGGTCCCACCGCCGTGGATCAGATACTGAAGATGGCGTAATTGATATAGTGGTATATCGATCGAATAAGAATAACAATGTCATCCTATCATGTCACATTTTGCTCTATTTTATGTTAACGCTGATTGGATTAGGCCGAGCAATAAACAAGTGTTTGTTTGCCGTTTCCCTAACGGCCCTACCCAAAACTTTTTATAGAAATTCCTTAACATTATTTGTTTTGTTATTGCTATTTTCAGTACATTTTTCTTAAATTGCTCAAGGTGTTTACTGTTATTGGCAAAAAAATAACCTACCTACCTACTCATTCGTGAACTTCTGGGTCGGGAAACAGCAACCAAATATTGTTTTAATGCTGGCCTAACGGTTCTGTTTTCTTATCCTTCTCTATACTGTTGATAAAAATAGTTGTTAGAGATCGGCTGTTAAAGGTTCGAAATAAATACTGTGGACAAAAATCGGCTGTTAGAGGTTCGAACTAAATACTCCGGACACGAATCGGCTGTTAGAGGTTCGAGCTAAATACTGTGGACAAAAATCGGCTGTTAAAGGTTCGAACTAAATACTGTGGACAAAATTCGTCTGTTAGAGATCGGCTGTTAAAGGTTCGAAATAAATACTGTGGACAAAAATCGGCTGTTAGAGGTTCGAACTAAATACTGTGGACACAAATCGGCTGTTAAAGGTTCGAACTAAATACAGTGGACAAAAATCGTCTGTTAGAGATCGGCTGTTAAAGGTTCGAAATAAATACTGTGGACAAAAATCGGCTGTTAGAGGTTCGAACTAAATACTCCGGACACGAATCGGCTGTTAGAGGTTCGAGCTAAATACTG
>JAWPHD010018365.1:0-40238 GCA_037043455.1 Cyrtodaria siliqua | reverse complement strand
TGTTTTGACAGACATCGCCAATTCTTCCAGTACCTTTAAAATATAAGATATAAATGTTTTTTTGTATATTAAGTAGGTTTTTGCAAAAAAAAAAAAAAAAAAATCAGATTTTTTCGAATTTTAATATTTTTAAGGTACTGTTTGACGCTGGGAATGTAGGATCAAAAAAAGGATGCAAAAAGCACTCAAAAAAAACATCACTGCAGTGTTAGTATACAAAATAACAAACACCAATCAACCAAATTAGACATAGAAAAAAAGTTGATATGCTACCAATGTGTTTCATCTTTCGAATGCTCTTCAAAAGACTAGGATTACACTAGAAATCTTTTGTTGTATAAGTATAATCACCACGTCACACCAACCAAATCAGACATAGAAAAGCAGTCGTCGTGCCAATTGTATTGCTCTCAGGGTCTCATCATAAAATCAACATTTTCATCCCAATTTTCATTGTCTCAACTGTCTCACATCACAAACTGAGCAAGTCGAGTTCAGTGTTGATTGACTCTCCGAGACGTTTTGGAATATCGGATCCGATTTGTCGGGAAAGATAACTGCGAATAATAGTCTATGATCAGGAAAGGTAACTGTGATAGTCTATTTAGCAGCCATAGCATGTCATAGTTAAAGAAATATTTTATTTCATGTCTTCTTTCTTTCTGAAGATTGTTCTTTAGGGGACACATGGCGAGCTTGATTTCTTTAGAAATTGCAACTTTGTGTTTAGTTTTTTTACACTTATCTTACATTATTAATAATTATTTTGAATACCATCAGTTCGAAGCAAAATTTTTTCTGCACATTACTAATTGTTGATTATATTGTACCAATTAATAAATACAGGTGCTGATTTGGATGTTTTGAGAAATACCTCAAGTTTGCCAAGTGTCTCTTCAAAACCTAACCCTTATATCTGCGACACCATATACATGCACCCATGTACATCTATAATTCACAATTACAGATTTAAATTGTTTTTTAATTGAACTTATTTAAGCTTAACAAAGGTTGTGCTTGATAATTATCAACAACACTGCTTTTAAAATGGGACACCATGTGTGTCTTGAGATTACTCTTCTGTGAGAAGGATTTGTCACACATGGGGCAATGAAACGGTTTCTCCCCAGTATGGCTTCGTTGATGCATCATTAGATGGGATGGACGCTTGAATCTCTTGCTGCACAATTCACAGGAGTAGGGCAGAGGTTCTGGATTGTCTGTGTAGGTGAGCTCTTGCATGTAAGGTGCAAAATCTGAAATTCAGAAGAGGAATGGGTTATACTGATGCATATCACATTAAACAGAAATATTCATATATACATGCTTAATTTGTTAGAGGAAATATCTGACACATTATCACATAAAAACAGTGTTTTTAAACAGAAATATTCATATAAACAGGACCATCTTTGTTGTTTTTTTATATTGTCTATTAATGTTAGTGGAAAGTCTGATGGGGATTTCTTGATTTACAGTGTCATATTTTAATTGGCATTACAATAGGACAAGAGTTAGGTTTGGTGCACCCTAGAACCAGTAGCCATGTCTCTGTTGCACACCTTTTAGTTAAATTTTATACATATTCCACTTACATGTAGGCAGAAAAAAGTGTGTGTGCTTCCCCCTAGCAGCAAAAAAAAGGGACAGGTAGGTAGGGATGTTGTAAGTTTCTTATTTCAAGGCCAACATAAAAGTGATATATTTTTTTTTTAAAGTTGTTGGAAGAAAAAGGAATGGTGCCAACATAAAAGTGATATTTTTTTTTTTAAAAGTTGTTGGAAGAAAAAGGAATGGTGCCAACAAAAAAGGGTCTGTCTGCACATATCTTTTTTTGTCTGATTTTGAATCTATTTCAAGCGAAAGAATGAAATTAAATCTAGCAATGTAACTAACATAATTTTAAAAAATGTACATCAATCAGACACTAAAGTACAACATTGTGGTACATGTTTAAAGTCTGAAAAAACGATTTCTGTTTTTAAGAGTGGGTTAACAAACAAAGTAATGCTGACCAATACTTTTATTCCAGGCTGTGTTGTCTTTTCTCAAATGGAGATAGTTTTATAAAACAGTCCTTTCTGGATACTGAAATGCGATAGCATTTAAGTAATAATATGTAACAATGACATACGAATATCCTTTTATTTTTTATATTTACAAGACAGCATATATATACAGAACATCTCAATCCATCCAAACTACAGTGACGATTTGTAGATATTATTTTCGTATAGTTTTGTATTCCTAGCTTTGCATATATGCATCAAAGTCATATATGTACATTCTACAAGATTATCAAAATGACGGGTTTAGAAATGTTATCATTGCTTTGTAATGAACCGTTAAAACTTTATATAAACCTTTGCTTTATTCTGTGTTGCTCAGTTCCATTAATGTTCCATAAAATAATTGTCTTTTTTTTTTCAGACAGAAATTTATATTTTACTTCATGTTATCAATAAACCGAGGATATCAATGATATGAATAAAGGATTTTGAAAAAGCATATTCTCGTGCAAAATGTGTTTTAACTAGAAGAAGAGCAAATCTTATGCAACGGTTTATATCCATATGTTAACCCTTGGGACAAAGAGACTTGTGTACTAACATAAAATACAATCTTGATTTGAACGAAAAAACAGCAGACTATGAATAAGCGAAAATCAAAAATGATTCTTTTTAAATGTACTCAGTATTTTTAGATGCAAGCCCATGCTAGGGAATGACTGTTGTTTGACATATTTGACCTACATCTTTTGAAACTGTTTTTGACGTGTTTTTGTATGTATCCCCTTAAAGCGAAATACAAAATCGTGTATATCTGGATTTTTTTACATAAGGACAGTAAATACAGCAAATTCACATTTCTATTAATGAACAATCAATAAAAAATAATAATGTGGAAGCTGTATAATTTCAAATATACATGAAGAAAACGATCAAAAGACAATACTAATATACATATATCCCCAGTATTTAGGTAATTTCTTTTTTTCTTTTTTTTTTGTTCTGGTTCTTAATTTTTTACCGGTTACTTTTCTTACCATTTTGTGTGTGTTTTTGAAGAAAAATAGAAGAAAAAAATGTTGTTGTTTTTTATTTTTTACAAAAATTAGGGTCGGATGGTCTGAGAACCAAAAATCAAAAAAAATCAGACCTTAAGAAAAAAGCTGTTTTTGAATACTGTATCAAGCTTTGAAATTTAAAATTTCCTCACAAATTCATTACCATGGTTGACTTTTCACCAATTTCAATACAGCCTCAAATTGAAAACATTACAATATATAACATACAGTATCGTACCAGATAGAAAAAGAAAAAAAACTCAATCATGTACTTTATTATCATATATGAATTAAGCTTTTTTAGAACACCGTGTCCTGCAATAAGCTATTTAAAACACTGTGTTCTGCAATAAACTATTTAACACACCGTGTCCTGCAATAAGCTATTTAAAACACTTGTGTCCTGCGCTATGATCAGTGTATGTTGTATAAATTCTGGAAATTACAATTATAATAACCGAGCTCTCAAAGCCAACCGAAACACTGAAGCACTTCTGATGAAACCAAAAATGTAAACAGCAACTTAAAACTGACACTTATGTAACTCAGTTTTACCATTTATCTAGGAAGTTTATCTAATTCTGGGAATCAAACTCCCTTCTATGCTTGAATAAATGTATTTTAAGTGAATCTTTTCTAGAGCATCTGTATTCGCACAAAGTACAAGAGTACGGTTTCTCCCCAGTATGAACCATCGTATGTCTTTTCAGCTGCCAATTCTCTGCGAATGATTTATCGCAGAATGCACACTGAAATCGACCTGACCCGGATCCACGCAATGTTGATATTGTTGCTTCCATGTCCATGCTCGAGCCAGACGTCGGCTGTTTACAAGCAAAGTCGTGCATATATTCGTTAACATCGAAGTCACCGGCGCCATCTGAATTGCCTGCTCCATAACCTATGAAAGTAAAAGTAAAGAATTAACTCATTATGTTTGATTAGTAATAATCTTAAATATATAGCACAATTTACGCACATGCACAATGAAAGCGTTGCTACTATAGCTTTTCAACTTAACACTTTCTACAAGCAACTGACCAGCGATACCTGGGAAAGGATGAAACAAATTTCCCCATGGGACTGTCCAACAAAAATCTCTTGGTTTCTATACAATTGTATACATACAGTGTTAAATAAAACCTTCAAAGTTGGGCATTGCAAAAAATATTACTGTTGAACATAAAGACATTTTTTTTAATTGGTATTATGCGTGTATGACATTTTTTTAAATTGGTATTATGAGTGTATGACATTTTTTTTAATTGGTATTATGAGTGTTTGACTTTTTTTTTAATTGGTATTATGAGTGTATGACATTTTTTTTAATTGGTATTATGATGTATGACATTTTTTAATTGGTATTATGAGTGTATTTTTTTTATAACAGTATATAACAATATATTGTGGTTTACCATTATTAGAGTGAACAATAATAGTCAGAAATATGTTTATCTATAGCCAAATTATGAATCATTGACTTTTATACAAATGATAATAATCAGTGATACATGGTAATTATACAGTGGATGGCTGACCACCATGTACGTTGTCGAAAAAAATTGGCAAAATATAAATTATTTATAAAGATGGCAGAAAAACTATGTATATGGAGCATAAAGAAGGAAGTAGTCACGTGTATCTAGGTTACGTATTTACTAAATATATTTACAGCTAACGACACAATAGCAAACAACATACAGGCATAACATGAGTTTCTGTTCAACTGAAAATACTCATCAACTCATAGTGTTACAAATTTTGTAAAAAATTAAAGATGAACTTCTTATATACTTGACAGAAGAGCTGAATAACGTGCAATTACTACTATGCCATAAAATTATAACAAACAACTTTTGTGTCATTTATTCACATCTGACTTTTCAAAATATATCATTCATACAAAACTTCAATAGAGTACCCAAGAACACAATCATACTTTAAAGGGACACACGGCAATCTTGATGTTTTTATCAAGCATCAGTATTAGCGTCTGTACTTATTTATCAAGCAACATTTTGACTTTAAACCGGCTTGCATATCATTAAATAAAATTTTGTGTTTTCAATTTTCTATGTTATTTTACCAAATGTTAAAATATATTATTGGTGCAGTATTATCAAAAGTCAGTAATATACAAAAACAATTTGGTTTATACTATTCTTATAATTATTATTAATGATTGAAATAATGCATGTTATTTAGAAAAACTAACGGGACGCCGCGAGTTTTCAAAAAATCAAGATTGCCATGTGTCCCTTTAAAAATCAATTTCTTTCTTTCATAAAGATGGACTATTTAAATGATTCTATATACAAGCAAGTCAACTAATTACTCAGGGCTATTCCATTAAAACATACCCTGGACCACAGCAAGACAATTTAGTGAACCCTATTTTCGAAAATGTAATTCATTAAACACAATTTTGCATCTACATGACTGTATGTGTGGGTGTTCAATTTCAATAGTGCCTTCCTGGTGTCCCATGTAAGTTTTAATGGAAAGGCCAGTCCTCAAAGAAAATTATTTTAAGAGACAGGCCCAGGGCTTGTTGCTTCTGAAAATGGACAGGCCCCGATTTGAAATGGACAGGCCCTGATTTGAAATGGACAGGCCCTGATTTAAAATGGAAAGGTCCAATATTTCTTTCTTATTGGAAATGTGTCTTTATTCACTTCATATAGCACACATTAATTTTGTTACGTATGTATTAATCAAGCTCAGAACCTCCTCTGACTATATTTTTCTTTTTGCTACCACTTTATGCTCCCTGGTCAGCGGACTTATTTACCATTTCGTTTAAAATATGTTAGATTAGAATATTACATAGTAATTTATAACCAATGCAAAGGAGAGTACTAGCACTTTTGCCAAACGATAATAATCAGAGCCGACTTGGTGAAACTGGAGCTAAACTTGGAGCCAAATGTTCAATCGGGTTTTATGAGACTATCAGAGCCTCCTCTGGCTATATTTTTTCTTTTTGTCACCACTTTCTCCAAGTAAAGAATTGGGAGCCTAGACTAGAATTCATTTAAAAGTAGGAACTCCTTACACCTTAAATAATGAATAGAAATATACTTTATATCTGTATTTATACATATACAGTATATATTTTTTTCTTTCCACCAACATGCATTTGTAAACGACAGTTTTTCTTATTTGATTATGTAAAAAAAAAAAAAAAAAAAAAAAAAAAAAATCCGAAATTATGTACCATCCGAACTACTATGACACCACACTTTTACGGCCCGAACATTTCACAAACATTCAATCGAAATACCATCAATAACGAATTTTTTTCATGCATTAGAGTGTTTTTAATGACAAAAACGGTATTTCTTATCACAAAGGAAAGAAAACACAACCCTTATAGCAGAATAATGAGTTTTATGTCAACAATTGTCGACCTCAAAGTTGTGACAAACTGCCGACACGAAGCCAGGCAAAATATTCAAACTTCTTATTGTTTCAATGTGTGTATAACACATTTTAATTACTTTATTGCAAGTGTTTTCACAGTTCACAATACACATGGGAGTATTTTGTCTTGAGGAACTTGAGCTTGAGATCCAGTAAAACTGATTTTTTTGGGGATATATATATTTTTTTTATTATTTTTTTTTTTTTTTTAGACAGGCCCGACGGGCTCCTCGTCTGCAAAATGAGACAGGCCCGGAATGGATTTCGAGGAGCCCCGGGCGTCGGGCTATCCTATTTCTTGAGCACTGAAGGCCCTCAATCATTTTGTAATTTACGTATTCTTTTTCATTTCCTAGAACCTCTTTATAGCTAGGGACCAGTGAACTCAATTTCAGGGCACCCGCAGTCAGCTTTTAAGGGATTCTAGGGGCCAGCAGTATCATATACATAAAAGTGGAATTGTAGGAAAGAACAACGTTTAATTGTTTAACGAACTATCTTACAGCTGTTTGTGATGGTTTTTCATATTGTTTTCATTACAGATGGGAATTTGGAACATGAAAATGGGAATAATATATACTTTTTGGTAACGGGAAATGGCCCTCAAACCATAACAGGGCAATATTCTGAGCTGTTACCCAGCAAGTCAACTTCGCCCTTATCACCTCTCTTGTGTGTAAATTTGTTTGTTTTGTGTTTAATGTCATCTTTCAGAATAATTTTAGGCTATGTATGAGTCTATTTTTAGTGATGGAGGCAGACAATCTACTTATTCCTGGGTAGAACCAGTTCTATACTCCTCCATCCATCCGTAAGAATCTACACTTTCTCTCCTGTGTAACGATGCCTCTATGAATGGTAACAGCAATTTTAGACTTGGATGAGAACAAAAACTTGACAATTTTACAAATCCATCTGTACTAAAACAGCTATATCATGGCCATCCGGTTAACAGTTATGACCTGACATACTATTATCCTCGATGAAAGTCCATATATCATACTGTATATTCCATGTTAATAACAAGAACTTTCAATCAGCCATCTATAGGGTATATTTTAAGAACACATATGGCAAATGACTATTTTCTTACACTTTTTATCTCTGCATTTTGTCTTCTATACAATACTTACTGAATGTCTGCATTGCAAATGTTAAAACACAATCTAAAATAAGGTTTCAGAATAAGGCTAAAAATGGACCCCATCAACCATAAAACAATCACATGTATATTCTGCAAACTGCATTACAAACTGTATTTACTATGCTCTCTGTAACATGAATATAAATGAAGAATGGTGCATTAACAGACCAGGGGTATGCTTACAAACAAGGTATGTATGCATGAACAATCAATCTTTCATATTACGAAGGTATCTTCTTGCACTGGGGAGTCCTATGCTCAACTTTATAGTGCTGCCACAATGGAATACCATGCCATAGACACATGACACGATACTCCACCCAGTCACATTATAATGACACCGGGCCAGTCCTACCACTACCCTTAATATGCTGAGCGTCAAGCAAGGGAGATGCTTGTACCATTTGTATGAAGTCTTTGGTATGATGCTACCAGGGAATGAACCCCTGACCTCTCATATATGAACCCCTGACACTCTACCATTACGACACCACTACTTTTGCTTACAAATATTGTTAAAATCTGGAAAAGTTTTTCAAAGGCCTAGATGCACTTAAAGCATGTATTCTCCTTAAACTTAGTTTTGCCTCCAATTTAGTCAACACTTAAACCTTGTGGATCCCCAGACACTTTAAATCATTGTATTTCTCCTGAATTGCTTCCCCCGTTTTGGCATCGGCTGCATGGCATGAACGCCCTTGATATGTGCATTTAAGTTACTGACATCAGCAAATGCTTTTGGACAATAAGGGCATGTGTGCGGTTTTTCTCCAGTGTGTGTTCTAATGTGAACCTCGATCCTCGACTTGCACTGGAAGATTTTGCCGCAAAACATGCACTGCAGCGCCGGTTTATCCAATTTATCTCCACCGTAGATCTGGCGTATTGCGTTTTCAAATGATGCCAGCTCAGGATTAGATTCATTTCTGCCCAGCGTTGGAGTTGTTTTTGTGCTGGACCCAGTTGTGATTGGCCAGTAACCAGACGTGTTATCCAAAGTATCCATTATTACATCTGAAACAAAATAAAGAAGTTGTTTATTTTTATTTTTTAAAATAATAATGGAAATACGCATGCTTCTTACCACTTAATTTATTTCCTTTATTATTGGCATATATATTTATATGTCAAGCTAAATCAACTGTCCATTTTAATTCACTATATAAAACTAGAAGGCCGTGGCTGGCAAGTCCAGCAGCTGGAAATATTAAAGGTCATGGACACATAATAACGTGTTATGTGTATAGTATATGCCATAATAGACCCACTTTAAAAATATGAAAGTCGTATGAATTATAGATTTAAAGATACTGATGATAAAAAATGTTAAACAAATGTTTCGACTAACAGATGGTCGGACGTCCGGACGCCATTGTGCCTGCTATGTTTTGCTTTTCGCTACAGCAGCTCAACAAATAAGGATTTCGTCTATTTATGTATTTAAATTGTTTGGTGAAACACGTTTTCCTTACTTAAGAAAAACTTAGAAGAAAAACTTAAATTTAAGTTTTTAAGTAGCTAGGTGTATACTTAAGTATGCTGGTTATCAAACCGTCACTATAAGAAATACATGTATCTGCAAACAGCATTACAAACTGTTAAACAATTTGATGACTAACACAAGACTACCATATGCATGACTCTCTCATTTACGACACTGTTTATTTATAGTCAGCAAAACAATCAAAAAGGAGTCAATTGATTTGAACATGTTGAATTGAATTGGGTTTTAAGGCGCACTAACACATGTAAGGTTATATGGCGACAAACAGAAATAAACATGCCAGGCTCATCCTCCTTGTTCAAAAAGAAATGGTGCCAATACTTATCAAACCATTTTAAACAGATATAATGAGCTTTTCGAAAGTTACTCATCTTGTAATGGTCTTGTATTGGTAAATTTCATGAAAAACAAATGGTGAATATTTAATTATTTATTTCCTGATTGTATTACATATAAAGATAAATTAAACATATAAAGCACATCAATGTATAAAATGAGTGTAACTGTATGATATAATAAAAGCCTTAAACATGTTAAACTTCTGTTTATTTTTTAATTTACCAACATTGAAAGCATCAACACATCTATAATATTTTACAATGAAGATACTGTATCATAAACTTCAATTTACCAAAAGAAAAAATGCATTATGAATGAATTATTTAAAATACACATGTGTCATTAAAATAACACACTTCATTTCATGGCAAAAAAACAATGCAAAAGACTCAGTCAATTATATAGGAAATTATTGAATTGCAAATTTTAAAGTTCTCCGGCCATGTTTTGTTTCATGAACATGTTTATGTTTATTTAAATCGAAATCAATACACAACAATAGATATTTACAATTCACGCACTGCAATATCTGTGAAAAGCGAGAATAAGATTTTATTTGAAGATGTAGAAATCTTTGAATAGGTAAATTAATCCACAGGTAAATGTATTTATCAATTATCTGGCAATAGTTGTGCAGTTACTATTCAAATTAACCTCATTTCCCCGTGCACTCACACAGTGGTAAAAGTAGTATCTACGTCATGCAAATACTTCTTTTTACATACAATTTAGTAGTGTTTTTACATATTATATGTTTCTCTCCGAGACTATCAAGAAATGTTCATATGTTTAAGAGTTAAATTTGTTAATTGACAATACTACAAAAGGCGTGGCCATTCATCTTTAATTCAATTTAATTCAAATCTATTGCGTAAAACATTTTCAAAAATTATTAAAATGTCAGACATTGTAACAACTAATTGATACAAGACCTCGGTCAGAGGGTGTCTCGCCCACCGTGGCAAACGGCATATGAAATATTTTATTAAATTTGTGCTTAAATGATGTCACCGAAGACAACACTTCATATGACCCAGTATCAAATAAATAAAAGCGAGGTAATCATAAGAAGTTAAGTTACTGAAGTTAAGTGGTTTAACTAGGTTGTAGTTTTAGGAAAATAATTCAAAATACGACCTTGACCTTGGTGTTTTTTTGTCGTTCAGTAATGTCCACTAATGACAACAATACATATGACCAAGTATCAACGACATAAAGTGAGGCAATTCATAAAGTTCAATGAGGTTAAGTTACCTAACTAAGGTGTTTAGTTTGGAAAAAATAACTCAAAATATGACCTTGACCTCGTAATTGTTGTCTTCCAGCGATGTCCACCAATGCCAACAATACATATGACCAAGTATCAAAGACATAAAGTGAGACAATCACAACGTAAACTGAGGTTAAGTTACCTAACCAAGGTTAAGTTTGGGGAAAATAACGCAAAATATGACCTTGACCTTGGTATTTTTTGTCATTCGGTGGTGTCCACCAATGCCAATAATACATATGACCAAGTATCAAACAAAGAAATTAAAGTTATTAGAAAAAGTTAACTAAGGTTAACTAACCTAACCAAACTGATGTTCGGAGTAAATAACCCAAAACATGACCTTGACTTTGGTATTTCTGTCGTTCAGCGATGTCCACCAATGCCAACAATACATATGACCAAGTATCAGACATAAAGTGAGGCAAAAAGTAAACTGAGGTTAAGTTACCTAACCAAGGTTAAGTTTGGAAAAAATAAGCAAAATATGACCTTGACCTTGGTAATTTTTGTCGTTCAATGATGTCCACCAATGCCAACAATACGTATGACCGAGTATCAAACAAAGAAAATGAGACAATCACATACAGTTAACTGAGGTTAAGTTACCTAACCAAGATTGTTACCTAAACCAAGGTTACGTTTTGGGAAAATAACGCAAACTATGACCCTAACCTTGGTAATTTTGGCATTACGTGATATCCCTTGACCCAATAAAGCATCTGAGAAGGTTTCAGAAAAATTTGAGCAGCAGCTGTTGAGATACAGTTGATTTAAAATGTGGCTACCGCCGGAAAAGTGACTGCTATGGCTCGCTACCCAATATCATGAGCGAGACAAAAAGGACATTAATTATAGAAGTTAACACATCATATTCTTTTTAACGTAATTAATAAATATATGCAAATTAAGATAAATTTACAAGATAAAGAACAACTACGAATACAATTTAATGCTTCATCAACTCTATATTCCCAAAACCGATTTTTTACCTTTCCCTCTATATATTTCTATTAAAGTAAACATTTCTTTCAATACATTATACGGTAATTTATTGTTAAACATAATTTCATAATTTTTGCTTTTGTACATAATGGTACTGAAAAGAAATAAAATGTTTAAAAATCACAATCACGGTTCTACAACCCATGTTTCAAAAGTATGTGTACTTGACTTAATCTGTTAAATATTTATCAGGCATTAAAATCTGAACCTAGATTTTTTATTGACACCAAACTGCTAAATATTTACATATCTTGGAAATAAAGAATTGATTTCAATATTATCTTTATTTTCATGTTGTACATTAAAATACACCACTTATTTTTATCAACTTTTAGGAATTATTGCATACAATTTTCAAATATTCTAAGCTTTTTAAGTTAATGTGAATCAATGTGTCGCTTTAAAAGCATAAGTATGGTACCAAATTTTGACTTGGATTTTATATGCTTGGTGTTTAACATCTTGTTTCAGCACATTTTATGTACAGCAGTTGGTTTTTTGTGGTGGAAGCAGACCACCCACTTATGTCTGGGTAGAACTAGTACGATATACTTCCCGCCATCCATTAGAATCAACACAGGCTCACTTACAAGTTGAACTCCCAGTGGGATTCGAACCCGCAGGGATGAGAGGCGAGAAGGTTTACAATGCAACTTCGTTAACCACTCGATAACCCAAGCGCTTACCAAATAGTGAATTCACACCGTGGGTTTAAATGCTATACTCAAACATAGCCTTATATTGTGCCGGTTTGTTTTGGTCCACTTTATCTAGATCTTCTGATAAGTTGTTTGAAATATGCTGGCTGTTACTCAATAGAGTTGTACAATTTCTAGAGGAGAATTGAAGTCCTCCTGCAAAATGTGTTCTAACTGAAAGAAGTAGAGCAAATCTTATGCAACTGTTTATCGCCATATGTTAACCTTTGGGACAAAGAGAGTTGTGTACTAACATAAAACACAATCTTGATTTGAACAAAAAATCAGCGGACTTAAAATAACCGAAAATCAAAAATGTTGCTTTTTTAAATCTACATCTTTTGAAACTGTTATCGGTTTGTTTTTTGTTTTGTATGGTGTTTTACGTTATTTTCAACACATGTAAGTTTATATATGATGGTCCAATTTTTTGTGGTGGAGGCAGACCACCCACTTTTCCTGGGCAGAACTAGTACTGTTCATCACAAGTCGATCTTCCTGTGGGATTCGAACCGGCAGCGGTGAGAGGCGAAGATTTACAATGCAACATTGTTAACCATTCGGCCACGGAGATGCTGAAACTGTTTTTGAAGTGTACAGCAAGTTATTAGTCATGTTGGCCTTCTGATTGGCTGTTTGAAGAGCACAACAATATATTATTGACAGTTGCTTTGCCATTTTTGATCTAGATATATGAAAAGCTTTTTTGAATTGCACGGCACATTATTAAAGTCATCTTGACCTTCTGATTGGCTGTTTGAAGTGCACGGCGCGTACATGCTGCCGCATGTTGCTCTTGTCATTAAATGCCCGATCACAGTAGTCGCAGGAGAAAGGTTTCTCCCCAGTGTGCACGCGTATATGGCGGTTGAGATCTCCCTTCGACAGGAACGTCTTGCCGCACAGCGCGCACGAGTGACTGCGAGAGTAATGTCGATTCTGATGATCAGGCGACTCAGTACCGGGTCGAACATTGAACTCGTCATAACCTGTAAATAAACATGATAGTTAGTCCGGGCTTAAAACTATACTGTATTTACCAAGGTTATACACATTTATTTAAGGCCTTATCTCCCGTGGGGTTATCAAGTTATGCAGTTTTAAGTAAAGCATATATATATATATATATTCAATGACAAATATTGGTACCATATACATTTTGACAAAATAATTTATACAGATTGAACATTGCATTTCAATGGTTTAAACAATAATCTTGGTCAAGCAGCTTTGCTAACTAATGGCAGCGCCTTTTATATATGGCAATCCATAGAAATAAAAGACTGCTCACAAAAAACACATGGTAACTGAAAACAACTGCAGTTTCTATAATGTACAAGTCTGTTACAAATTCAATATATTCAACACTCGACAGTTCTAATAGCATGGAAATGGTTTCATACAAATGAGTTTATTATAGCGCCGGACAATCAAACTTAGCAAATGTGATGGCAATATACAAACCAACAGGAGCACATATATAATAACAGTGTAAAGTATTTTATGAAGTGGCATTTCCACAATATCAGAGTAGGGGGCATAAACTTCCGTAAAATTACGACAAAGCAAAAATAAAATTCAATACTTTAATGGTTTACTTGGTGATTTATAGGCATTAATAATTTTTATCAAAAAATTCCTTCTTTTTTATAGGTATAAGCTTCTGTGCTTGTCATGTGTTTAAAATCAAGGTGAACAAAAAGAAATGCTGAGGCTGTATTTAAATTATTTTTTATTACACAACACAAGACCTTCACAACAATATTATTGCATAAGTAACCCATTAAAACTGTATAAAAAAAATGTATAAAATGTGTCTCCATATATATTAAATGTAAAATACAATTAACATTACAATTAACATGACGCTAATACTTAGATATCTCCGCTGTATTGTTGATGTTATTTATTATAATACAGTTGCGTGACAACTGGTCTCATGTTAATTAATTTGTATGTATGGTGTTTTACATCATTTTCAATAACACTCCAGGTTAAACATGTATAGGACGGTCGATTTTTTGTGGTGTATGCAGACCATCCACTTTTCCTGGGTAGAACCAGTACTGTACATCTCCCGCCATCCGTAAAAAACGACATAGCATTAAATATTAAAATCCATAAGTACGAACATGTTATTTCAATTCAGGCATAATCTCACCAGCAATATTTAATTCAATATTTCAGGATATCTTATACATTACATTACTCAGTATGTATTGGCCATAGTTTCATTCAATTAACTAATCTGGCTACCCATTCATTATATTTCAGTGACAATATATTTAGTGTTTATACCAATCCTGTGTGCTTACTCATAACATTGACTGGATTATTATGTTTGAATTTACACACCCATTCGTTAATAGTTTTACCTATACAGTACAGCCCAGGCGAACCTCACACTTTACTCTTTCACGCCGAGTGAGGAATTTACAAATCGCATACTTACGCAGAGTTTTGATGATAAAAATACTCGGAGTGGGAATCAGCTATGCGAAAAGTTCTCGGCGTACTTACGCCATGATACTTCGCGTAGACAAACTCGAGTTTGCCGAGTCGAAACTGCACAGGTAAAAGGTGCAACTTTTTCTAATTGCAGACATTTTAATGCATAATTATTCAATAACTTCAAAAAAATTGAAGCAGAAGACAATTTGACTTTTGTTTTTGGAAAAGCGGATGTGGAAAAAATGGAATGCCCGGCTTATGTATACTGGATCAAGATAGTTATATGGCGGTTCCTATAACCGGCTTTGTGACGATTGAACATAAAATTCAATTAGTAATACCGGAAATTATAATTATATTTTTAATTAATCGTTATTTGCAAGTTTTTATTTAGTAGTCTGCTGTTTATTATTAATACATCGATGGGTTCTTTGGTCAGAAACAATCAGAAAAAATGTAAAGAATTCCGGGTCATAAACCCGTTGTTAGTGCCGCTTTGTTAAAAGGTAAATATATAGCCAAGGATTATGGGTATTTATGTCGTCGAACTGTGACTTTTGGACAACAAAAATGAACAAAACTTGTGATAAAATACTTCAAACGTTTGACATATGTATTTGTTTCAAAATGTATTCACTGTAATTATCAGTCGTGTCAACTTTGCATAGAAAAGATGCACTCAGCGTCCCAGTTTATACTTTTTCTGGTAAATGATTGCCTTTTTTTTTGGCAAACCGCGCTGTCCGACATGAAAAGTCGTCGGAAAAATTCAATTTTTTTATTCCCAATTACTGCATGTTTGCGCTCATGGCTAACTGGATTCTGCGCGGAGTAACTCAGAGCGTTTGATCACTCCGAGTGACTCGACAATGACATACTTTCGCGAAGTGGATGCTCAGAGTCCAAACACTGACTCCGCGTAAATTTTGCGGCGCTCTATGCCACCTAACTAGGCGAATCGAGTAAAATGTTGGGTTTAGCGTAGTTTTTAATAATTGTCATTGTTAATTTTCACTATAGTTTAGCGCACAATATTACCTGTTTATCACAGCACGCCATAAAACATCATTCATTCGTTATATCATATTAAAACGAAGTCTTCTAATTCAAATTCAAAGTAACATATAAAAACAACAGATACAGATATATAGCGCAATGATGAAAATGTATGATCGACATAATGCAGTGTTTTATTCCACAAAAAAATTTGTTTCTATCCCAATTGGAGTGAAAAAATTCCCGACCAAAAATATTTTTTTTTTTAAATATACTTTATTTGAGGAACTATATTCTTTTAGGTAAGGGGAATGAAATTCTATAAGAGAATGCATACATGGTAATGTGTTTGCAATGTATTTAAGCATACAGTATTGCTTTTGTTTGATAGTGAAAAATTCCTAAATTAAGGCAAAATGCCGCAATTTTTCCCAATTGAATGGATACCCGGGTACCATTCCCAAAAGGGTGAAAAAAATTGCTGTAGTGGTAGTGAAAGATGGAGTTAATTAATAATGACTATTACAACTACTGACTAGATATAAAAGTTCTTGCAACTTGTATTGTTCAAAGAAAACACTCCTTCCAAAACACCGTCCAAGTACCAACCAACAGTTTTAAAGTATTTTTTTTCACCATAAATCAGCAATTCCTGCAGAACCCTGAGTTTTATCAAGTGGAATCAAACCCAGAAAAGTCGTTCCTAACACAAGATATCTTCTTGTTCTGGTGCCTTTTGAATGAACTAGGGTCTGAGAAGCGTTTGTAACACTTCGGACACTCGTACGGATAGACACCTTCGTGAATTCTCATGTGTCGTCGCAAGTTTGCATAGTTTGACAGTGCGACTGAACAATAGGGGCAAACCGTATCGAACTTGGAAATAGTAAATCTCTGAGATTCAAAACTTGAGTTGTCGGAGGAATTTTCTTCTGTGAGCTGATCGGGATGTTTGCTTTTCGAGGTGTGATTCGCTGCACGTGAAAGCGGTGATGCTGTCCAGTGATGAAAAGTTTGGTCATCTGAAATAATATGTGAATACGATTATGACACAGTCACAGTTTCAACTAAAAGTTGATTTTTATGCAAGACTTACACATTTTAATGTCCAATAAAAAAATAACAAAGAAATATAAAGAAAGAATAATGATTTTCTTACACCACTGTTGGTGTCTTACTAACCAGAAATTCAGAATAGACACTAACTCAAATCTGCCATAATGTCGTATGACACAAGGTAAAACTGCCAAATCTGATTCTTCATTTTCTCTTCTTATACTTAAGACAGATAGAATAAAATAATATCACTACACACCCGATATAAATCTCTTTAATTTGAGACCAGTTGCAGATTCCTGCTGTGAAAAGTGACGAATTCTATACAGTTCCAAATTTCAGCAAAACTACAACAACAGGAAGTAGCATAAAATAGGCCAGTCGGACTTTCTAAATAACATTTGTTGATATTTTTAGTAAACACAGAAATATTTCGAATATACCATTACATTCCAAACATAAATTCAGTGCTCAAAGAAAATTATTTTTAGCGACAGGCCCAGGGCTTGTTGCTTCTGAAAATGGACAGGCCCTGATTTAAAATGGACATGCCCTGATTTAAAATGCAAAGGTCCAATATTTTTTTCTTTAGTGGAAATGTGTCTTTATTCGCTTTTATAGCACACATTTGTATGTATTACTCAAACTCAGAACCTCCCCTGACTATATTTTTCTTTTTGTTACCACTTTATGCTCCCTAGTCAGCAGACTTATTTATCACTTCGTTAGAATAGAATATGTATTACATTGCAATTTACAACCGATGCAAAGGAGAGTACTAGCACTTTTGCTAAACTATAATAATCAGGGCCGACTTGGTGAAACTGGAGCCGAACTTGGAGCCAGATTTTTAATCAGGTTTTATTATACTATCAGGGCCTCCTCTGGCTATATTTTTCATTTTGTCACCACTTTCTCCAAGTTAAAGAATTAGGAGCTTAGAGTAAAATTCATTTATAAGTAGGATTCCAGGAACTCCTTACACATAATAAAAGAAATAATGATGGATTAAATAATGAATAGTAATGTTTTACTATTCGATTTAATATGTAAAAAAAAAAAAATCCGAAATTATGTACCATCCGAACTACTATGACACCGCACTTTTACGGCCCGAAAATTTCACAAACATTCAATCGAAATACCATCAATTAGGAACTTTTTTCATGCATTAATGTGTTTTGAATGCCAAAAATGGTATTTCTTATCAAAGAGGAAAGAAAACACAACACTAATAGCAGGATAATGTAGTTTTACGTCAAAAATTGTCGATCTCAAAGTTGTGACAAACTGCCGACTCGACGCCAGGCAAAATATTCAAACTTCTTATTGTTTTAATTTGTGTATAACACATTTTAATAACTTTATTGCAAGTGTTTTCATAGTTCAGAATACACATGGGAGTATTTTGTCTTGAGGATCTTGAGATCAAGTAAAAAAAAAAAAAACAGGCCCGACGGGCTCATTGTATGCAAAATGAGACAGGCCCGGAATGGATTTCGAGGGGCCCCGGGCGTTGGGCTATCCTATTCTTGGAGCACTGAAATTACATTCCAAACATAAATGTCTTTAATTTGAGACCATTTGCAGACCGTTGCTTTAAGAAATGACAATTTCTATACCAACGAAAGTGCCTTCGTGAAATTTCGAATATTTTCTACCTAAAAGCATTATAACGTTGCAAATCTCTGGTTTATTAGCTCTACTGTCCAAGGGCCAGCAGAGCTTCTGGGATGGTGTGTTGTCCGTCTTCCGTCATCCCTCGTCCTTCCGTCCGTCGTCCGTTAACTTTTCTTGTGTACACTCTATAGGCCACATTTCTGATGCAATCATCATGAAACTTTGTCAGAGTGTTTGTCTCAATGAAATCTCGGTCAAGTTCAAAAATGGGTCATGTGGCATCAAAACTAGGTCACTAGGTCAAATACTTGAAAAAACTTGTGTACACTCTAGAGGTCATATTTGTTACCCAATCTTGATGAAACTTTGTCAAATTGTTTATCTTAATTATATCTTGATCAAGTTCGGAAATGGGTCACATGAAATTAAAAACTAGGTCACTAGGTCAAATATTGGAAAAACCTTGTGTACACTCTAGAGGCCATATTTTTGACCCGAGCTTGATGCAACTTTGTCATAATTATATCTTGGTCAAGTTTGAAAATGGGTCACAAGGGGTTAAAAACTAGGTCAAATACTTGAAAAACCTTGTGTACACTCTAGAAGCCGTATTTTTGACCCAATCTTGATGAAACTTTGTCAGAATATTTGTCTCAATTATAGCTTGCTAAAGTTCGAAAATGGGTCACACAGGGTCAAAAACTAGGTCACTAGGTCAAATACTTGAAAAACCTTGTGTACATATTTCTGACCCAATCTTAATGAAACTTTGTCGAAATGTTGTCTTAATTATATTTTGGTCAAGTTCGAAAATGGGTCCCATGGAGTCAAAAACTAGGTCACTAGGTCAAATACTTGAAAAACCTTGTGTACACTCTAGACGCTATATATTTTTTTCATTCGATCTTTACCAGACTTTACCAGATTGTTAATGTCTATAACAGCTAGATAAAGTTTTGTTTTTTTTAATTTGTTTTTTATTATCTCTACTGGCCAAGTTCGAAAACCAGCCAGATCAGACCAGTAACGGCAGAGTTATGGCTCTTGATTTAGTTAAAAATGCTATATTCTGCCTCTTTTAAGACAATAGTCACTCGCTTCATTGATGTTATAAGAGCCATATTAGCCAGTAGAGCGTCCACAGGCCCTCTTGGGCCTCTTGTTACTTCTCTATACTAACTAACTTGTTCTGCCAATCTCGATGATTAATTTCAAAATGAATTTCTGTATTATTATTGTTTTAGGGTGAGAGCATAAAGGATACCGTGTTTGATATTTATTACTGCCCGTAACTCAGGAGATACTTTTGGATGAGATATTTTTGGATTTACACAATACCATGTATTAATTGTTTATTGAAAGGTGCAAATGTAAAAATGACGAAAAAGGTAAACTTTATGGGTTTTATTGAACAGGTTACTTAAACAAAGAAACATTCGACAAAACAGGTTCCTTAATATATACTACAAAGCCACTTCAGTTGCTCAACAGTTGGTGAGACTTAACTTTATCACAGAAACCATAGGATATATAACGTAATTTCATTATATCAAATCTTTAATCTCATCAGACAAAAATAGGAACTTTGTGGTTACTTTATTAAGACTGTTTGGAGTGGAGTGTATACAGTACAGCTCATGCGAAACCCACACTTTACATGATTCACCGAGTTTGGTCGTATTGAGTGTTTTGACTCGGCGAATCCAAGCGCCGAAAGTACGCCACTGTCGAGTCACTCGCACTCCGAGTTACTCCACGTAGAATCCAATTAACCATGAGTGCATACCTGTGGTGATTTATCATTGGAAAAAAATCTGAATTTTCCGACAACTTCTCAACTTGTCCGACAGCGCGTTTGAAAAAGTCAGTCTCCAGAAACAATGGGACACCGAGTGCATCTTTTATGCACGAAGTTGACACGACTGATAAATACAATGAATAAATTCCGAAACAAAAAAGTATTTCAAACTTTTAATGCATTTAATCACAAGTTTTGTCATTTCTGTTGTCCAAAAGTCACACTTCTTCAACCAACATAAATACCCATAATCCTTGGCCATGTATGTACCTTTTAACAAGGCGGCACTAACAACTGGTTTACGACCCGGAATTCTTTACATTTTTTTATTTCTCACTAAAGAACCCATCGATGTATCAATAATAAACAGCAGAATAGTATTTTTTTTTTTACAAATAACGATTAATTAAAAATATAATTATAATTTCCAGTATAATAAATACTAATTGAATTTTACTTTCAGTCGCCACGAAGCCGGTAATAGGAACTGCCATATAACTATCGTGACCAAGTATACATAACCCGGGCATTCAAATTTTTCCACATTCGCTTTTCTAAAACAAAAGTAAAATTGTCTTCTGCTTCGATTTTTTTTTAAGTTATTGAATAATTATCCATTAAAATGACTGCAATTAGAAAAAGTTGCACCCTTTACCTATGCAATTTTGAAGTATCGATCATGGCATAAGTATACCAAGAGCTTTTCGCGTAGCTGATTCCCACTCCGAGTAGTTTTATCAAAACTCCAAGTAATTACGTGATTTGTAAATTCCTCACTCAGCATGAAAGAGTAAAGTGAGCTATTATATTGTATATTATGAGCAATAACATGCACATATCACATGATATGCATACTATATTAATTACATTTCAATTAATATATATATATACAATATATCATTTTGGATTTTGATAAGAGCAATAGTTGGTTCTTATATGGGCATGAGAAAAGTTAATATTGGCGGAAGACAATACACAAATTAGAATCATAGAGCCATTTATAAACTGAATAAAAAGTCCCAAATTATTATCCGGTCAAACATGCTCATGTGACCTCGTGCATTCAGTTTCTGTTATGCGACCAAATCACATTTTTGCAACTTGCCCGAGAAACTCCCCATAGTGTTTTCAACTCAACATGTTAACTGACATACAACCATGACTAACCATTCAGATTCTTAACCATAACAGTTTGTAGATACATCTCCTCTTACCCATTCATATTCTTCAACGTAACAATTCATAGATACATCTCTACTTAGCCATTCAGTCTTCACCTTAACAATTCATAGTAGATACATCTCTACTTAGCCATTCAGTCTTCACCTTAACAATTCATAGATACATCTCTACTTAGCCGTTCAGTCTTCACGGTAACAATTCATAGATACATCTCTACTTAGCCATTCAGTCTTCACGGTAACAATTCATAGATACATCTCTACTTAGCCATTCAGTCTTCACGGTAACAATTCATAGATACATCTCTACTTAGCCATTCACAGTCTTCACCGTAACAATTCATAGATACCTCTCTACTTAGCCATTCACAGTCTTCACCGTAACAATTCATAGATACATCTCTACTTAGCCATTCACAGTCTTCACCGTAACAATTCATAGATACATCTCTACTTAGCAATTCACAGTCTTCACCGTAACAATTCATAGATATATCTCTACTTTGCCATTCACATTCTTCACCATAACAATTCATAGATACATCTCTACTTAGCAATTCACATTCTTCACCATAACAATTCATAGATATATCACTATGTAATTGTTCACATCCTTCACTCTACATAAATTCCCAAACAGGGATTCTTCTTGGCCAGATGTTTTGCTAGACTGCTTTTGTCGGCGTATCGTCTCAAACACTTGTGGCACTGGTACGGGTAAACTCCCTCGTGCAGACGGATGTGCCTCTTCAAATTAGGCTTGTTGGAAATCAGCTTCTGACAATATGGACACTGGAGATTGTCATCAGCTGAAATAAAGCCGTCGGAAATCGGAATAAATCAATGAACATAAACTGTACCGTATTTACACCGTATCGTGAAAACAATGGATGACAGACACTAGAAGGGTGATTCAAGGAACACTTGTGTTGCCTGCCATGTTCTTATTTCGTCAAGAACAATCTAGGACAATCTTAATAATTATAAATTCAAGAAAAAATTATGGAGCAGAATTTTTATTTTATTTTTAATTCTTTAAAGTTTTATGAAAAGGGGCATAACTCTGCACTGCATAATCGATAAGGAAGAACTATAAAGTTTCATGACCAGAGGTCAATATATTGTTAAGATGAGCTAGGTTAGGTTACAGGTTAAAGTTTAATGAAAAGAAGCACAACTCTGCAAAAATGAAAGTCGTTTGTTTGTTTTGTTTGTTTGTATTGTGCTTTACATCATTTTCAACACAAGGTTATATATGACGGTAAATTTTTTGTGGTGGAGGCAGACCACCCACTTTTTCTGGGTAGAACCAGTACTGTACACCTCCCGCCATCCGTAAAAATCGACACTTCCTCACTTACAAGTCGAGCTCCCAGTGGGATTCGAACCCGCAGCGGTGAGAGGCGAGAAGGTCAAAATGAAAGTGGTAGTTATTGGACATGATCACATGGCAGTGACCTTGCACACCTACTTTGTTCAGGTAAGCTGATCAAGTTTTAAAGGAATAGGCGAAAAAATCTTTACAATATAAAGGGCATGTAATTTCTTCAAGTTTTATCTGCTCTTGCTTTGTACACATAACTACTTGCTAGTCCCCTTGCACATCAAGTTTGGTGTACATAGGTATAACATTTTTTGAGGAGTAGGAGACACAAGTCTTGTGACGGACGGACATATGACGACGACAAAATGATCCCTATGAGGCTGCCACGCTAAGCAAGCAACACATTAAGATTCCCGATTTCAAGCACTTTACTCTGCTTATAAAACATGCAGTGAGAGTCTGTCAGTAAATGTAACTTATCAAAAATGTAAAACATCATATAGTATAAATGTAAAACATCATCCAGTATAGTGCTGGAATTTAAAATATGCAACATTTACTAAAATCAAGGTCTTAATGCACTCTCTGACATGTCTGTTTATCACTATGAATACAGGTATCAACATTTAAGTTGCACATGTAAGTAAATAATCAAACCAAGAAAATATTCTGGTATTAAACAAATAAGAACATTAGAACCCCAGTATTAACTCAGTGACATCAGCGAGACACGAACCCAAGATCTCCCGACTTCAGTCAAACATTCTATCCACCCAATAAAAAACTAACTGTTTTAATCCTTAACCCGCTGTGAATGTATAATGGACTGTCCTTCCTTTAAATTTAGACTATTCCATTTATATTACCTAGGGTGTTTTGGATAAATGACTGATGAGCAGCCAGACATTGTAAACCCTGATCAGCCTGCGAGTAACTCGCAGGCTTATCTGGGTTTATAGTCACCCTTAGCAGGCTAAGGGTTAATACACATTAAATTCAAACCAGCTACATGTTATAATAGCAACAAAAATACATGAGATAGCAAATTAAATGGAGCTATTCTTTCTATATACTTTCTAAAATCTACATTTGTTTCAGAAATATGATACACATTACTCGGACATCGAGGGGCTTTCCACCGTTCACTTAAATTTCAAATTCAGTGGGGCTTTAAACCCTCTGTAAATACATGAATGGGGCTGTCTCCACTTACATTAGGCATCAATGAGTATTTCAACCCTCCACTTACATTATGCATCAAGGGGCTTTCAACCCTCCACTTACATTAGGCATCAATGAGTCTTTCAACCCTCCACTTACATTAGGCATCAAGGGGCTTTCAACCCTCCACTTACATTAGGCATCAAGGGGCTTTCAACCCTCCACTTACATTAGCCATCAAAGGGCTTTCAACCCTCCACTTACATTAGGCATCAAGGGGCTTTCAACCCTCCACTTACATTAGGCATCAAGGGGCTTTCAACCCTCCTCTTACATAGGGCATCAGGGGGCTTTCAACCCTCCACTTACATAAGGCATCAAGGGGCTTTCAACCCTCCACTTACATTAGGCATCAAGGGGCTTTCAACCCTCCTCTTACATAGGGCATCAGGGGGCTTTCAACCCTCCACTTACATAAGGCATCAAGGGGCTTTCAACCCTCCACTTACATTAGGCATCAAGGGGCTTTCAACCCTCCACTTACATTTAAACATTAAGGGGCTTTCAACCCTCCACTTACATAAGACATCAAGGGGCTTTCAACCCTCCCCTTACATTTAAACATTCAGGGGCTGTCAAACCTTCATTAACATTTCATCATCAATGTGGCTTTCAACCCTCCACTTACGCTTCACCACACTTGGGGCTGTCAACCCTCCACTTACATTTAAACACCAGTGGGGCTTTCAACCCTCTAATTACACTTCCCAATCAATGGGGCGTTCAACCCTCCACTTATATTTCAACATTAATGGGGCTTCCAACCCTCCTCTAACATTTCACCACCAATGAGGCTTTCAAACCTCTTAATTACACTTCACCATCACTGGGCCGTTCACCTTCCACTTATATTTCAACATTAATGGGGCTTCCAACCCTCCTCTAACATTTCACCACCAATGAGGCTTTCAAACCTCTTAATTACACTTCACCATCAATGGGACTTTCAATCCTCCAATTACATTCCACTACGATAGCGCGGCGGATTTGTAACCGGAGTCCATATTATGGCTAATCTGGCACTGCACTTTAAACTGGACAACAAGAGGCTTCCAACTCTATACATGGTCCATCTATAGAGATTTTGGATTCTCCTTGTTATTATTGTGTGTCAGGAGAGTATATGTATCTTCAAAACCTCTTTTGGCAGATCTATGTTTTATCCAAGTAGGAAGTAAATGATATAGTTTTATAAAAGATTATTAGCTGCCAGAATTCCAGTTATGTATACCTCAACAATACTACTTACCTGATTGGTTAACAGTTAATGGGATGCATTATTCAACCAATGAAAACAGCAAATACTGATCAATGATTTGAATAGGGGGAAATGAGAGTTTGATAAAGTGTAAACAGGTTGTTCTAATTAGCATTAAGCCAGTTGTCAATCGTTTATCTATTTCAATCAATCAAACCAATAAGATACCTCCGACATACAAACTGTATTATAATATAACCTATTGTCAATATATCCGACATCAACGATAGGGCGGAGATAAATGCATACAGGCATAGAGTGAATATAACTGAATTATTGGTTTCACTGAATTTGTAAGACTTTCTGGTAGTGCCGATTGGTTTGCTGCTCTTGCTGACTGGTTTTAGGCTCTTACTGGTCAGTTTGTTGCTCTTATTGACCCACTGATTTACTGCTCTTACTGGTGTACTGCTTTGCTGCTCTTAATGGCTGACTGGTTAGCTGCTCTTACCAGCTGGTCTACTGCTTTTACTGGCTGATTTGCTGCTCTTACTAGCTGACTGTTTTGCTGCTCTTACTGGGTGACTGGTTTGATGCTCTTACTGGCTGGTGTGCTACTCTTAATGGCTGATTTATTGCTTTGCTGGTGTGATACTCGTATTGGCTGACTTGTTGGCTAATCTTACTGGTTGGCATGTTTACTGGCTGGTGTGCTGCTCGTATTGGCTGGTTTGCTACTCTTACTGGCTTGTGTGCTGCTTTAACTGGTTGGCAAACTAAACTAGCTCCTCAAACTGGCTGGTTTTCTACTCTTACTGACCGACTGGTTTACAGCTCTTACTGGCTGGTTTACAGCTTTTACTGACTGGTTTACAGCTCTTACTGGCTTGTTGGTTTACTGTTCTTGCTGACTGGCCAGGGGCATAGCCAGAGCCTTTTGGAGAATACGCCCTTGGGGAGGGTGTGGGAGGGGGTGTCCCCATGCAGCTGGTGGGGCCTCCCCAGGGAAAATTTTGAAATTTGATTGCAATTAAGGAGGTTTGTGGCTTCATTTGAGCGAGATTTTGGAGGCGAAAGCCTCCATTCATTAAGTGTGTTTTTAAAAATAGTGCCTCACCCCTACCCCCCTTCAATTTTTATTGCTGATTTCACATTCGATTTTCTAGAGTACGCCCGGGCGTACAGGAGTATGCCTGGCTACGCCCCTGCTGGCTAGGATCAGCCTAAAATACTGATTTTGCTGATGGCATTGTCAGTTTTACTGATTAGTTTGTGTGATTATTGATGGATTCAGCATTAACAGACATTTTCCTCAAATGCGTATTATATATCAGCTCTCTTCCCCAAAAAACGGTTTGTGACATATTGAGGTATTAAAGCCATAATGTTGTATCTTCCTTTTTTGCTATAAGAACAAACAGAATGCTGGCTCACTTAAGCTTTACTACTTAATATAAGACACAATTATACAAAAATATATATATATTTATATCGAGCCAAGGCCCAAAACATATTTATATCAAGGCCCAAAACAGGTAATTTGGGTGAGATCTGAAAGGACCTTCACAGCTCTGCATTAAAGTACAGACAAGCTTATACATATACATTTTTCAAGACTTTATTACAAGCAGCTTACGCCACAACACAATACAGCACTTACAGACACAGTTTGGAAATCAATTATTCAATGGCTTGACTGCCGCAAAGCCTGTACATAAGTATGTTCCAATAAGTATTGGAACAGAAAATAATGTATCACATAATACGAGACAACCGATGGAGGCCCGACACTGGTATAAATATATCAGATATGTTCACATCTGATGTAGGTATCAGAGGCAAGACATATTGCTTTATGTCAGAGCATAAGTGACAGGGAGACATTCACTCAAACCTCTCTCTCAAACTTCTGACTTCTCCCTGTAAGTGACTGGAAAGAGAAGTTTCTGATATATATGATACACGGAAGGAAAACTTGAAAAAGATTGTGAACTTCTCATTCGTTTGGGCAAAACTCCCTGGGATTTGGACCTGGCTTGAGCTTTGTTATGTTATGCCAGGACAAATAATATCCTAAGATGTTCGAGGAAAATACAATCGTAATAGATAAGTTGTTTCAAAGCAGCTGCTTCGAAAATGTAAGCACATAGTAGCCATACTTAAATCGGAAAATACATGTAATCACTTCTTTAATAATGAATATGTGGACATCATTATCATATTTGACATCAGATGACCATCTTCCGATACTCACTTCTTTACTAGTGATTATGTGGACATCATTTTCACACTTTGATATCACGTGTACAAAAATGACGATCATCCAACACAGATGAAAACTCTTGTCGTCTCTTGCTGCAGATCAAATTCATTCTCCAAACTAGAACCAAATCCGTTGATTTCATTTCTGTTCTCACTATTTGAATTAAAACCAAAAGATGGCACACACTAGCGGCAATAATTGCATTAAATGTTATTATCGTGTCATCTGTCAAACAAAATTTGATAAATTACGCAATAATTGTTCAGCTTTTCTGCAGGCAAATAACACAAATAAGGCTCAAAAATACCATCCAAATGGCAATTAACGCTAAAATTGTGATAATTAAACCACCGTAATATCTTATCAACATCCTCATCCCAGCGATTACAAAACTTTTAAAATCAGTGTTAAGACATACTGTTGTATAAATGTTATTATTTTTTGAACATATATATATATATCACATGAATCATACATGGATACATGAATCATACATGTATATATAATTTCAGAATGTGATCTAAATGATTCAGGTCTACCATAAAAACAATCAATGGTTTGCTGTTTCCCTACCTAAGGGCCCCAACCAAAAAAAAAGTATAGCAATTCTGGACAAAATTGATTTTGTTACAATCTTTTGAACTGAATTGGATTTTATAGTATCATCAACATCTGAGGTCATATGGTGACTTTCCAGCTTCCATTGGTGAAAGAAGACCCCAGGTGCCCCTCCAGGCAGTTTTCATGCACGGGCACGCGCCTGGGTTGAACTACAATCTGTTGAATAGTTTTCTTTAATTTCATAATGTCTTTACTATTTTCAAAATCTGTTTATGATTTCTGGGTAGGGGAAACAGCAAAAAAAAACAAATAATTAAGGATGGACATATATAATATCATATATAATATCGAGGCCCCAGCTTGAAACTATTGTATCTCTTTCTTTAATTTTATACAGATACAAGAGTTTCGCATTCACTCATCGACATGTATTGCATATATTATCAGCTCCAACCAAGACATAGACCAAGCCAATGAATATAGGCAACATATGGTAAACTTGAAATTCGCCACTCACTGGTTTTGGTACAAGTTTAGGCCAAACATATTTTAGCCTTTGCAGGCACAATTTAAAGGCACTAAACTGCGAAACAATGAATATGTTTTATATATTCATTAACCTGCGAACAATATCTTAATAACAATAATAGGTCGAGGGTTGAATGCAACACTGAGTTATCTTGCGTCTTTATTTATAAATAGTTCCAACAGTGTTGCGATCAACCGTCAATACGATAAACAAAGAACCTCGTCAAATGTTGCTTCCTGCCATTTTGTGTAAACCTAAGAGTTTGCAACTCAAAACCCATTTGACACACACTCAACTATGTACGGGGTACCCCATTTAGTCGAGTTAAGATTGACTAGATGAGTGCTCTGTGGAGCGTGTGTGTTGCCTGTCGAGGCCTGGTCACAGAAGGTATGACGGTGAACTCAAGACTTGATCTTGGCAGAATTATTGCCAATAATTATTGCTAATAACATAACATAATTATTGGTCTGGTCAGTTAAATACATGTAGTGTTAGGCAAAGCTTGTCAAAGAAATGACTCTCAAACCTGGAATGTGTGTTGCCAAAAAATGACTCTCAAACCTCACTACATAATTATTACATTTGAACTCTATACATTGGCATGATCACAGGAATATTGTCATGATGTGAATACAAAAAAGGCTTCACGAAGAAATAAAAGAAACTAAAATTGTGTTCCGGAAATGTGAAGTTTGCGTTACAATTTCTTTTGAACCAAGCAATTATGACCTAGACTGTGACCTTGACCCTTATATAATGGTATGGGGATGTTGTTATTGTCAAAAGGGTATATTAAAAGTTAAATTACAGGAAATGTTAAGTATTCGTGAAAGAAAAAAATGACTTTCCCACCAAGACTAATGATGACCTTGACTCCACCTTTATATATTGGTGAAGCCATGTGAAAAGTGCCATGACATGCATTGAAAATCTGATGAAGATATATAAAGAAATGAATAAGATACAGGGAATTTTCTTAGCTTAGTGAAGATGGGCGACAACGAAGGACAGCAGACAAAAGGATCCCTATTATGCAGGTTACACAAAAATAGGTTAACGATTATGTCCCCTTTTGCATAATCCCAATGAGATTGCATTTGAAAAAGTTACAAATTAGAACTCGAATAATCTTGAATATTTTTAAATGAAACTTCCTGTTTAATAATACCCTTGCATGATATATAAAATACATACTTGATAAATATGTGAATTAGTCAGTACCTACATGACCTTGAGTATCATACATAAGCCGAGTATGGAGATCAATACACACTTTTATCAAGTTTGTATTTATTATTCAACTATACATGTAGCAGTCTAGATAAAAGTGTAAACATATTAAACTGCAAGTAACATATTCAAGATTATTTGAGTTCTATTTTTTTCTTTTGTTTAATACTGCGCTTTTTAATGGGATACCACAAAAAGGGACATAATCCTTAAACTAGCATAATGGCTTGGTTTTAAAATTTCACAGTTTGGTTACTTCAAAAAACATGTATCCTAAGATTAGTTATAGCCTTTCAAATTTTGTTCAGTAACTATCAACGTACACCATCAACTTCGTAATCCTTCTACAATGAATTGTTTTAACTAATTGCAAATCCAAGAATTAAACAAACAAAAGTAGAATCTGATTCTAATGCAAACTATGAAATTTTGCCTACACAAAGCCAACAAATATTTGCTAAAAAAAAATTTGGGGGGTAAAAAAATCTCTCCATTCCGGCCAATCATACCGACTAAGAAGAGACTTTGATTTGCAACTTAGAAACTTGTGATATCGCACGAAATATATGAATTAGAAAGTCATGTAAATAAACAATTAAACACAATATGCATAATAAAAAGTTGAGGTTTCCCTAGTAACTGCAGCATACTTAATTCCATTGCGCTTTTTCTTGTACAGATACATGTAACATAACATTTCACCATTATACTGTACAGGGTCTTCTTCCACAGGGCATTTAAGAGCATATTCCCCCTATCCCTTAATTCTAAAACCTAATTTCACCCTACTCCTTAACTGACCCCTATGCTTTGATATCTGCCCTATCTCTTAAAAACACCAATTAACCTGTAAAATGCATTAAACCTGTCTATAAATAGCTCCTTGTAGGCTATACTTCTTTAAAATCCTTGCATTTACAATTGAAATATACTTCAAATCATACAAATCATGATCCCTAAAAAACTCCCTCACACACTTACCCCATTAATTCCCCATATCCCTTAAATTATTTCTGTGGAAGACACTGAGACAGAAAGAAGGCTTCAAAAGTTCTGATTTGTAAAATAACTTTATAGTTGTTTTAGACAGTTGATGCAACTTACTAAACTCGCATAAATTTTGAACACGTCGATCAAAACCATTTAACATGTTTTGGCAAAGCTTTTTTTTATCTTTAACTAGTACCTTAACGGTAAACCATACATCAACGTACACATCAGGAATGTTTTGTACTACTGCAGTTACTATGACACACCAAATACAGTCCACAACTTTGTACCTGTGTTTATTCTTTTTGTGTTTTCGTCTCATTTGGCAATTTTTGAAATCCACTGTTATTTATAATTAAAAGAACCTGTCGAAACACACATACATATATCTGACAGTGCTATTTTCTTTCTCAGCATTGTAGTGCTATAAATACATATATATTTATATGAGGACAAAAGGATTTTAAAGGCATGTCCCTCCAACACATTTCCTTTTTGTGTGTCTTGGTAGTGTTTTATCATACCATGTCATACCATGTACATGTATTTCTATCATTGTCTATAGGGTTATTGTCAACCTTTCTTTTATAAATCACAGATAAACTTCTCCAGGGGCCAAGTAAAATGGGAATAAGGCCATCATGAAAAAATAATTTGTTTGCTGTTTCCCAAACCAGGATTGTGTATTTTTTTATTGAAGATATAAAAAAAAAAATCGAAATTTAAAAATATGATTAAACAATTTCAATAAAAAAAAATTGACTTGGGTCCTTAATCACGGGTAGGTAGGGATTCCAAAACAGCAAATTATATTTTTTTATGACTGGCCGAAATGTCAGCCCTTTTTTTTATGACAGGTAAAGTTCTTCAGGTGCTAAGTAAAATGAGGATACAAACCATACAATTCAGTAAATCATTGACAATTCAGTATTCATAGAGGAGCTTAATGCGCATCACACTCCATTATTTGCCATAATACCAGGTGTTGTCGCATCTAGTATCTCGAGGGTTCGATGAAAGACTACTGTATAGTGTTCTTTCTTTATATGGTTTAAATAGTTTTACATTCTCCCCTCCCCATTTCTGGGCGCAACAAGAGCAAGATGAAAGGAACCAAACCTGCAATAACTTCTTCCCTGTGGATTCTTCATTTCTGCTTGCAGAATACGTTGCAGATAAATACACCTAGTTTTCAATTCAAGTAACAGGTAACTAATAAGCAAACAATATTTTTTCATTGAAAACAGTACTGCATTAAAGGCCATTCTTAAAACAAATTGGTTTTGCTGTACCCTTTTAATATTTAACCCAAAGATATGAATAAGGATTCAATGCCTTCTCTCCTAAATTGCGATATTAAAACTTTGTTTAGGGTTATTTGTTTGGTATGAAGTGATACAGTGTCTCAAATTGCGTTTAAGGATGGCCTTTTGCATTCTGCACTGTCTCAATAAACATTCATGTGGAATAACAAGTAACTGATCAAGGAAAGGGAATGCATCTCAAAGTACTTAGCACTACAAATGCTGAGAAAGAAGTATAGCGTACAAATAAACACAGGCTAGTTGTGGACTGTAGACTATCTCCTAAATCTGTCATGTTGTGAGGAGGCATGTCTGGGTTATAATAGAATGTTTATCACCATGGTGTGTGTCATCAAGAATTGTATGATGTGTTTGAAGATCAAACTTGCCTGTGAGTTATAAATAATCCATTAACGGCTCTTATTCAAGTAATACAAAATATAAAGTGAGTATTTTCTGTGCATGCATTTGTTTCACTTTTATTAAAAAAAAGTAAAAAAAAAATCAAGATTAGGATTTTTTCCCCAATTCTGGGAGTTCTGGAAATTGGGAAGAGGCCGAATTTCAGGCCCACTCAAATAGGTTAAAAGGGCCCTGGGAGTTACTCAGTACTGGGTTTATGGCAACAGGGAAAAGGATTTTTTTTAAATAAATACTCCCTTTTCAAAATTAATTCAATGACCTTATTTCACTAAGTGAACGAATGTATGGTAAATCTAGTAATTAAAATTATTGTTTTAAGCCGTTTAAATTTGTTGTAATACCATTTTAATACCCCTTGAGCAGATAAGTTTGTTTGGTGTTTGACATCATTTTTCACATTTTAGGCTACATGTATGTATGAAGATCGATTTTTTGTAATGGAGACAGATCACCTTCTTATTCCTGGGTAGAACCAGTACTGTATATCTCCCACCACCCGCAAGAATTGAAACTTTCTCACTTACAAGTTGAGCTCCCTGTGGGATTCGAATCCGCAGCGGTGAGAGGTGAGAAGGTTTACAACGCAACATTGTTAACCCCTTGACCTGAGCAGATACTTCATAAAAACAACTTTATTGCTTGAACAGAACTTGCAATCTATGTGCATTGGGATACTTAACCCTCACCTTTTTGTTGGGTTGTTTTGCCCTTGGTTCCTTTTCAGTTGGTCCTTTTTTAAGTAAAACACCAGCGATTTTATTCACCCTTTTGGGAAAGGTACCAGTACCCATTCAATTGGAAAAAAATTGCGACATCCTCATGCAGGTATCGAGTAATCTCGCTTTTAAATTAATCTTTCAATACTTTTATCATACATTCATTTTTCAAAGTTTGCTCAATACCATTTTTTTTTCCTATTTCGACTAACTCCGGAAAAAAAAAGTTTATAGCTGGTTTCAGTTTTAATATTCACAATATTTCCCAATTTTAATCATTTCGAGGCTAAAAGAAATGCCATGATGGATGCTCGTCTAGTGTAACATGTGGACTTGCCATCACAACTTGTGCCAGTATAGGAGATAGTCAACGATTAACAAAGAGAATGTTTTCACTTACTGTAGCCTTGCTCTGAATCTTGTAGGTCTGACTGGCTCCCTGTAGCACCGGTGGGATCGTATCCCATACCTCCCGGAATATTGGTTCCCCAGTTATCCTGAGAACCCATAGGGTCTACATGCCCCGGCTCAACCCCAGTAATCTCCAACTCCATTTCTGACTCTGATATTGCTTCAACCTTAACACTTACATTCGGATCATACCCTGTGGCACTTGAGCTTTTTTCAGTTTTGGCACTTACAGACTGTGGAAAATTTGAATCTAGTCCTTCGCCTGAGATCAGGTTTGATAAATCCGAGTCTAAACTTAGTCCCATCGGTGCGGCACTGTCGCCTAAAGTATCGTCAAATGTTTGATTAGGAATGGCAGAAGGGGATTCGGTAATTTCAGTGTTATCTTTTTCACTGGATATTTCGCCTTTTACTTTGGATGGTGTGGATGGCGCCGAGTTAGGAGATTGAGAGGGTGAAGATGGTTGACTAGAATTAGGGGGAGCCTCCGCCCCTGGGGCAGTATGGGCAGTTTGATTGTTTAAGTCACTGACACTCTGAGAGGATTCCTCTGAATCGTCAGGTTCTATCTTTATCACTTCACTTTTGTCCATTTTACTAGCATGGTTTTGATTCGGAATACCGGGGATTCTACCCTGCTGATCTAGAGAAACTCTTTTACCAGGACGGACCGCAGGATAAGGTGAATGTCTAACTCCTGCACCAGTGAGAGATGCACGCGTTAAAGCCACTGGATGAATGCTTGGTTGCCGTGGTGAAAACCTCGACGTGAAGCGCGGTGATCTTGTAGGAGTAAACCCTGGCCGGATGCCACTAAACCGTCTCTGCTGCTGCTGCTGCAGCTGCTCTTGCTGTTGTTGTAGGAGTAAGGCTTCTTCTCTCTCCTTTTCTTGTTGTTTCTGTCTGTGGTTTCCTGCAATATGATTAAGAATGGCTTAGCTTTTCATAATATCATCAGTAAGGTCCCATGTGATTAAATCAAGCTCAGCCTTTTGTATTCAAAAAAATCTTACATGGGGGTGTAAAAGTGGTTAATATCCAAGAAACAGTATACACACACACTTATGAATTTAATTTAATTCCATATTTCAGTAACACAACAAGAACAAGAATTTATTTTTAGCATTATATAAGGAAATTAAAATGTGTACTGGCTTACAAAAAGCGTTCTTATAAGCACCCCACCCCCTTTTCAGAAAATGTCACGCCCCTGGGCCGCTAATTAGAAAACAATATGGTATGGTGTTTTATGTCATTTTTAGCACATTTTAGGCCCTATATGACGGTCCATTTTTTTGTGGTAGAGGCAGACCACCCCATTTTTCCTGGATAGAGCCAGTACTATAAACTTCCCTCTATCTGTTAGAAATGACACTTTCTCACTTACAAGTTGAGCTCCCAGTGGGATTAGAACCTTATAAAGTTTGATGAAAAATTTGATAAGGGTATGTGGAAACTTGTGACTTATTATTCTTAAAACAATACTTTTATAGATTAAAGTAAAGTATCAATTCTGTGAATCTGATGTGAAGTACCCAAGCATCATCTATTAGAAGTATAAAAGAAGATCAGATTTATGGTTCTTGCACTCTGCACTTTCTCTTATTGCCCTCTAATATTATGTCAAGTTTCATTCCATTCCCATTAGCTGTTTTCAAGTTCTGCTCTGGATAAGAATGAAAAGGCCAAACAAGAAATGTTGAAATTCCACGAAAACCAGGTTTTCCATAAGCTACAGTACAAGCCACATCGCAAAAGTATGCCAATGTTGAGTCACTCGGTGAGATCAAACACTCAGAGTTTCTCCGTGCAGAATCCAATTAACCATGAGTGCACACATGCGGTGATTCATTATTGGGAATAAAAAAAAATCTGAACTTTTCAACTTGTCCGACAGCGCGCTTAAAAAGCAATCAATCATACAAACAATGAGACAAGACTGATAAATACAATGATTAAATTTCGAAACAAATATGTATTTCAAACGTTTAATGCAGCTGTTCCTTTCTGTTGTATAAAAGTCGAACAGTTCTTTGACCGACATAAATACCCATAATCCTTGGACATATATGTACCTTTAACAAGTGGCACTAACAACGGGTTTATGACCCGAAATTCTTTACAATTGTTTACGATTATTTCTGACCAAAGAACCCATGGATGTATTAATAATAAACAGCAGAATAGTAAAAACTTGTTACAGATAATGATTAATTAAAAATATAATATAATTTCCAGTATAATAATTACTAATTGAATTTTATGTTCAGTTGACGCAAAGCCGGTAACTGCCATTTAACTATCGTGACCCAGTATACATAATCCGGGCATTCGAATTTTCCCACATCCGCTTTTCCAAAACAAAAGTAAAATTGTCTTCTGCTTCGATTTTTTCTAAAGTTATTGAATAATTATGCATTAAAATGACTGCAATTTGAAAAAGTTGCACCCTTTACTTGTGCGGTTTCGACTCGACAAACTCTGAGTTTGCCTACACGAAGTATCGTGGCGTATGTACGCCGAGAGCTTTTCGCGTAGCTGATTCCCACTCCAAGTAGTTTTATCATCAAAACTCTGCGTAATCAATTTGTAAATTCCTCACTCGGCGTGAAAGAGTAAAGTGTGGGGTGCACATGAGCTGAACTGTACCAAAAAAAGATGTATTCTACTAATTCCTTCTATATAACCGACATACATACCAAGTTTCATTTCAATATCTCACTTCTAACTGAACTTATTGCCCTGAAACCATTTTTATATTTTCAGTAACGACATTGACCTTGAGCCCAGTGACCTCAAATGCAATCTCAAGCTTTCTGTCCATATAAGCTACATACACAGAAGTTTAGTTCCAGAATCTCATTCCTAACTGAAGTTACTGCCCAGACCATTTTTCTATTTCGAGTTAACAACGACCTTGACCTTAACCACAGTGACCTCAAATGCAATTCTAATCTTTCTATAGAAGCTACTTAGACAGCAAATTTAATTCCAATATCTCATTCCTATTTTAAGTTATTGAGCAGAAATCATTTTTATTTTTAGGAACAGTGGCCTTGACCCTAGTGATCTCAAACGCAATCCCAAACCACACTCGCCAATCTAATAACCAGAGTTTTTCAACCAACCAGCCAACCCAAACAGTGATTGCATGTCATGTGCAGTAGGGCAAAGGGGAATTAAACAGCACTAGTTATGTTATGGAAACAGACTGAACAGAAATTTCAGATGACAGTGAGATATTCTGAGAGGAAAAAATAACAATGATTAAAAATTAACATGTTGCAGAAGATGTTAGGTGCCACAAAAATGAATAGACTGGCATATATCTTTCTCTTTGGTGATTTTGTTGGATGCATGTGTATTTAATGCTTAGTCAATTGAAATAGGGCTGTTGTTTATGAAGGCATTGCGTGATGTCTTCAGAAATCTCACTGGGAAAGTATGGATGGTGTAATTATTGATACCCTACCTACTCCAGTGAGTCTATGCGAAAACATTTTCAAGTCAGGACATTCGGACGGACGAACTGAAATTGTGCCCGACCGAAAAGTTAAGACATATAGTTTGTTAACGCGCATTAAAATGCTTGGTCAGTTGAACTCAGACAATGTCAGACAATGCCAACCTTAAACAAATGTTGATTTATTGTGCTATGGCCGACTGACTAAAAATGCAACAACCCAATTTGTTGTTGTTTTTTTTTACAATTTTAGGATGGTGCCGTAAATCACTCAAAACCCGTACTGGGACCCGCAACTTAAACTATCCAAAACAGGTGCACATTTACCGTGTTATTAAGCAGCTTGCATTTATGAATTATCGTTCAATGTAAACCGTTTTTTTGACGCAGTTTTGCTATAATGTGTTAAAAACAGAAAAGATTTTAAAACAATTCATTGAAAAATATGAATATGAAAACAAAATGGCTGTTTAAACTGTTAATATTCTATCTTTCTTCTTCAGTTCTATGTGCCAAATTCGCGTGACATTTAAATGTTAATAAGAAAGCTGCAACGCGACTGGTTCAAATTTATTAATCGACCAATGAAATGCGCTCTTATAAATTGATTTTAATCAACGGAGAGTTTTGTTTTTTTTATCAACAAAACAGATTCAAATAACAAACGATAAAACACAATTTCTGGTTGGATTTTAGTTTTAAAAATAGCAGGACACTCGGACAGAGCAAAGGGAAATTTATAAGCGATAACACAAGATTTCTGATAGCGTTTTAGTTTTAAAAATGGCCAGACACAGGGACCGACTAGCGTGAATTTTCTGCCTGACATTTCAAAAATGTGCCTGTTCTGTCCGACGGACCAACGGTTTTCGCAGAGATTGCTACTCTATAAAGGGATAGCATCAAAGCTATATGACAGTCCTGTACACATGTAACCATAAGAGCTATGATTCTCACAGCAATATTTTCTTTTACTGTTTTGACTAGAAGGGTGTTCCATGGAACACTTGTGTCACCTCAGGGATCACTTTAGGCCGCGATTCAGCAATATTCTCGCATTAAAATCTCTAAAATCTCAAAAATCGCATGAAAAAAAGACAAATAACAAATTGTTGCACCGAATTCGGGGAAATCCATTTTCACTATTTCGGTTTGTAATGAAAATATTTATTTACCTTTTCATTTAAAATCTCAAGTAAATTTGTTCAGATACATTTTTTCGCGATTAAAATATATCAAATGAGAAAATATGAAATTATTCGAAAATCACATGAAAAAAATCAAAACGAGATTATGTCGGTAAACTTCCGGTTCGCTTTTGCTTCGCGAAAGCGGGGTGTCAAAGAAATCAATTGATTATGAATAAACATGGCCATTTTTATAATAATGCATCAATTTCCAGTCCTATCTCACCATTATCCCCCGATCTATAATGATCTGACGCGATTAACTATGTACTGGAGTGGTGCAAGCAATTATAAAACCATAAGCGTAAAAAGTGACGTAAATTCATTTACTTTATATCGGATGCTTTAAAAACATCTACTTTCACTACTGGGAATGAGCCAGAACTGTGTGTGCTAATATGTAAATTTCAAAAATGTTCTGGGGGTCATGCCCCCAGACCCACCTAGCGGCCTCCAGCGCTACGTGCGGTCGACAAACAACCACTGCTTCGCATCCGAAATGTTTCATGAGAACGGTGAAAGTCTCATTAAAATCAAGCAAATGGGACATTTTGTCTCATTGAAATTCACTCCTAGGGTGATCCCTGCACCTGCCGAGTGCTTATTACAATCTAGCTGCTGCTATGAAGTTTTAAGACAGAGGGTGCAATTCTTCATGAATTAAGCAGCATTTTGTTTTTATTTGTTGAATTTTATGAAAAAGGGCATAACTCTGCATTGGATCAGTGATAAGGAAGAATTGTACTAAGTTGCATGATCATTGGTCAATATTTTGCAAAGTTATAAGCCAGGCTAGGGTGAAGGTAAGTTTTATGAAAAGAGGCATAGCTCTGCTAAAATTAAAGTCAGAGTTATTGGACATGTGTTATGCCATTCTTTACAGTAAGATGAAGATGTGTGTGAAGTTTCATGAACATAGGTCAAATATTCTTTCAAGTTATGGCCAGTTGTGATATTGGTTAGGTTGCAGGTTCAAGTTTTATGAAAAGGGGCATACCTCAGCCAAAATGGAAGTCAGAGTTATTGGGTATGGGTAACAACATACCTTGGGGTTTACAAGATGACAAATACCTTTTAAGTTATGGCCAGTTATGAGCTTGGTTAGAGTATAAGAAAAGGGGTGTAACGCAGCCAAAATGAAAATCAGAGTTATTGGACATGTGTAACAACATTCATCGAGGTAAATTGAAGACGTGCATGAAGTTTTACGAACATAGGTCAAATACTTTTCAAGTTATGGCCAAGGTTAGGTTGCAGGTTTAAGTATGACAGACTGAAGACAAAGTGATCCCAAAGTGTCTGCTATGCAGACGGTACAAAAGGCCATAGATTAATTAAGCGTCATACAAGGATGCACATATGATTTTGTCATTTTGATTGGTTAAAGTTAGGACACACGGCAATTTTGAAGTTTGTTTCATGCCATAAAAATGTCTGGTTTTCGCGGACTTACCTTATTTTGAAGGCCCACACCCTGAACGACGTTTATTAAGCCAGTATCATTTTGACTTTACCTACTTGCATATACTCAGCTTTTCTTTGTTATATTCTAATATAGTATTGCTGCAATATAATCTGCATTTTTCCTTAGAAACTGCCTTCAACTAAGTGTATTAGGCAGAAATTCAAGAACTGGGTGTGCTAATATGCAAATTTCAAAAATGTTCTGGGGTAAAATTATTTGCTAACACGTGTTATGCGTCAATTCACAAGTGGGTGTCTCTGGGGTAATTTATTTTAACAGATAAAGGTGAAAAAGGTGCATTTTAGATAATATTTCCTCTATAAATGTATATAAAACATAACAATATTGAGAAAGTAAGAGCTTGGAAGTGTTGTTTAGCGAAAGAAGAAAAAAGAAGA